>CAUYRT010099906.1:0-39943 GCA_963574885.1 Lepilemur ruficaudatus | reverse complement strand
GTAGAACACTAGAACGTACTCCTCCTATCTAACTGAAACTTGTACCCATTGACTGATGTCTCCCTTATTCCTGTCCATCACCCCCCACAACCTCTGGTAACCACTATTCTATTCTCTACTTCTATGAGTTGGACTTTTTTTAGATTCCACATATAAGTGAGAATCTGAGGTATTTATTTCTCTTAATGTCCTTTAGGTTCACCCATGTTGTTGCAAATGACAGAATTTTCTGTTTCTTTAAGACTTGATTGTGAGTATACACCACATTTTTTTTTTTTTTTTTTTTGAGACAGAGTCTCACTCTGTTGCCCGGGCTAGAATGAGTGCTGTGGCTTCAGCCTAGCTCACAGCAACCACAAACTCCTGGGCTCAGGCAATCCTTCTGCCTCAGCCTCCCGAGTAGCTGGGACTACAGGCATGTGCCACTATGCCCGGCTAGTTTTTTTTTTTTTCTACATATTTTTAGTTGGCCAATTAATTTCTTTCTATTTTATAGTAGAGACAGGGTCTCACTCTTGCTCAGGCTGGATTTGAACTCCTGACCTTGAGCAATCCGCCTGCCTCGGCCTCCCAGAGTGCTAGGATTACAGGTGTGAGCCACCGCGCCCGGCCTATATACCACATTTTTAAATTCATTCATCCATTGATGGACACTTAGGTTGTTTCCACATCTTTATTATTATGAATAATGCTGCAGTAAACATGGGAGTGTAGGCATCTCCTTAACGTACTGATTTCAATTCCTTTGGGTATATACCCAGTAGTTGGATTATCGTATGGTAATTCTATTTTTAGTTTTTTGAGGAAAATCCATACTGTTTTCCAAAATGGCTGTACTAATTTATAATACAATACCACAACAGTGTATAAAGATTCCCTTTCTCCATATCCTCACCAAAATTTGTTATCTTTCATCTTATTGATAATAGCCAATCTAACAGGTGTGAGGTGGTGATATCTTATTGTGGTTTTAATTTGCATTTCTCTGATGGTAAGAGATGTTGAGCATATTTTCATGTATCTGTTGTCCATTTGTATGTCTCCTTTTGAAGAATGTCTATTCAAGTCTTTTTCCCATTTTTTAATTGGATTATTTGTTTTCTTGATACTGAGTACTTTGAGTTCCTTGTGTATTTTGGACAGCTTCTTATCTGATGTATGATTTGCAAATATTTTCTCTCAATCTGTGGGTTGTCTCATCACTCTATTAATTGTTCTCTTTGCTGTGCAGAAGATTTTAGAGGGATGCAATTCCATTCGTCTATTTTGTTGTCTATATTTGTGGGGTCATATTCAAGATCCCACTATCCAGACCAGTATCATGGAGCTTTTCCCTTAGCTTTTCTGCTAGTAGTTTTATAGTTTCAGGTTTTACATTCAAGTCTTTAATCCATTTTGAGTTGATTCTTGTATAAGAGATAAGCATCCATTTTCATTCTTCTGTATGTGGATATTCCATTTTCTCAACACCATTTATTGACAAGATTGTCTTTTCTCCATTGTCTGTTCTTGGCACCCTGGTCAAAAATCTATTGAACATAGATGTGTGGGTTTATTTCTGGGTTCTCTATTCTATTCCATCAGTTAATGTGTCTGTTTTTATTCTAGTACCATGCTATTTTGATTACTATAGCTTTGTAATATATTTTGAAATTTGGTAGTGTGATGCCTCTAGTTTTGTTCATTTTGGTCAAGATTTCCTTGGCTATTTGGAGTCTTTTGTGATTCTATGCAAATTTTAAGATTTTTTTTTTCTATTTCTGTAAGAATGGCATTGAAATTTGATAGGAATTACATTGAATCTGTAGGTCACTTTGAGTAGTGTGGACATTTTCACAAAATTAATTCTTCCAATTAATGAACAAGGGATATCTTTTCATTTATTTCTGTCATCTCCAATGTTTTATAAATTTTCAGTATACAGGTCTTTCACTTCCTTAGTTAAATTTACTCCTAAGTATTTTTTTATGCTGTTATAAATGAGATTGCTTTCTGATTTCTTTTTCAGACAGTTCATTGTTAGTATATAGGAGCACTACAGGCCAGGTTCTATGGTTTATGCTTATAATCCTAGCACTCTAGGAGGCCAAGGTGGGAGGATTGCTTGAGGCCAAGAGTTTGAGACGAGCCTGAGCAACAGCAAGACCCTGTCTCTACAAAAATAGAAAACTTTGCCAGAAGTGGTGGTGCGCACCTATAGTCTCAGCTATGTGGGAGGCTAAGGCAGGAGAATTGCTTGGGCCCAGGAGTTTGAGTTTGCAGTGAGTTATGATGATGCCACTGCACTCTAGCCTTGGTAACAGAGTGAGACTCTGTCTCAAAAAATAAAATAAAATAAAATAAAATAAAATAAAATAAAATAAAATAAAATAAAAAGAAACAGAACACAACTTATTTTTGTAAGTTGATTTTGTATCCTGCAACCTTACAGAATTTATCAGTTCTAATAGACCTTTGGTGGATTCTTTAGGATTTTGTATACATAAGATCGTTGTTGCAGCAGACACAATTTCACTTCATTCTTTCCTATTTTGATACCTTTTATTTCTCTTGCCTAATTGCTTGTGCTAGGACTTCTAATAATATGTTTAACAGAAGTGGTAAGAGTGGGTATCCTTGTCTGGTTCCTGATATTAGAGGACAGCCTTCAACTTTTCACCTTTGAGTATGATGTTAGCAGTGGGCTTGTCATATATGGCCTTTATTGAGGAATGTTTCTTCTATCCCTAATTTGTTGAGAGTTTTTATGAAATGATGTTGAATTTTCTCAAATGCTTTTCCTACATCTATTGAGATAATCATATGATTTTTGTCCTTCATTCTGTTAATATGGTGAATCACATTTATTGATTTGAGCCAAATGTGCATCCCGGGGATAAATCCCCCTTGATAATGGTGAATGATCCTTTTAATGTCCTGTCGAATATGGTTTGCTTGTATTTTGTTGAGAAATTTTATATTTATGTTCATCATAGAAATTGGCCTGTAGCTCTCTTTTCTTGTAGTGTTTATCTAGCTTTGGTATCAGGATAATGCTGGATTCATGAAATGAATTTGGAAGTATAGAAGTATTCCCTCCTCTTCAATTTTGTGGAAGAGTTTGAGAAAAACTGGTATTAGTTCTTCTTTATATGTTTCGTAGAATTCAGCTGTGAAGCTGGTTGTGGGTTTTTCTTTGATGGGAGGCTTTTAATTAGCATTCAGTCTCCTTACTCATTATTGATTGCTCATTATTGATTCCTAATTTCTTCATGATTTCAGTCTGGGTAGGTTATATGTTTCTGTGAATTTATCCATTTCTTCTATGTTATCTAATTTATTGGTATATAATTGTTCATAGTAGTTTCTTATAATCCTTTGTAATTCTGTGTTATCAGTTGTAATGTTTCCTCTTTCTTTTTTTAATTGTTTTTAAATTTATTTTTTAATTTCAGAATGTTATAAGGGTACAAACACTTTGGTTACATATATTGCCTTTGCACTGCCTGAGTCAGAGCTACAAGTGTACCCATCCCCCAGAAAGTGTGCACCGAACCTATTAGGTGTGAATTTAGCCATCCCCTACACCTCCCTCCCACCTGCCCAACATTCGATGAATGTTATTTCCATATGTGCACATAAGTATTTTTTTTTTTTTTTTGAGACAGAGTGTCACTGTGTTGCCCGGGCTAGAGTGCCAGGGCATCAGCCTAGCTCACAGCAACCTCACACTCCTGGGCTCAAGCAATCCTTCTGTCTCAGCCTCCCAAGTAGCTGGGACTACAGGCATGTGCCACCATGCCCAGCTAATTTTTTTTATATATATATTTTTTATTTTAGTTGGCCAATTAATTTCTTTCTATTTTTAGTAGAGATGGGGTCTCACTCTTGCTCAGGCTGGTTTTGAACTCCTGACCTTGAGTGATCTGCCCGCCTCAGCCTCCCAGAGTGCTAGGATTACAGGCATGAGCCACTGTGCCCAGCCTGCATATAAGTATTGTAGATGTCTGTTAGGCCCATTTGTTCTAGAGTTCTGTTTAAGTCCATTGTTTCTTTGCTTATTTTCTGCTTGGAGAATCTGTCCAGTTCTGTCAGTGGGGTGTTGATATCACTGGCTATTGTGGCATTGCTGTTTATCATTTTGTTTAGATCAAGCAGTATTTGCTTTCTGTATCTGGGTGCTCTGTGGTGGGTGCATAAATATTTAGGATTGTTAAGTCTTCTTGTTGAATTTTTCCTTCCATCACTACATAGTGACCATCTTTGTCTTTCTTTACTTTTTTTGCTTTAAAGTTTATGTTATCTGATGTAAGAATGGCTACAACAGCTTTCTTTTGGTTTCCACTTGCTTAGAAAATTGTTTTCCATCCCTTCACCTTGAGTCTGAATGAGTCATGTGGGTAAGATGCACTTCCTGGAGATAGCAGGTACTTGGCCTGTATTTTTTTGTCCATTCAGCCAGCCTATGCCTCTTCAGTGGGCAATTCAAGCCATTCACATTTATTGAAAGAATTAATATTTGGGGTGGATTTATATTCATCCTGTTGGAAGGACTCTTACTCTTTTGTTTTACCTCCCTATCCATTGTGGAATCAGGATTCTGGACTTTAGGTTTTGGGTGATTTTACACTGATGGGTGTCTGTTGCACTGATCAGTGTATAATGCAGGTCTGAATACTTCCTTCAGGGCAGGTCTGGTCTTCACAAATTCTGTCAGTGATAGCTTATCTGGGAAAGTCTTTATTTCTACCTCATATAAGAAGCTTAGTTTTGCAGGATAAAAAATTCTACGCTGGCCATTATTCTGTTTCAGAAGACTGAGGATATATTCCCAGTCCCTTCTGGCTTGTAAGGTTTCAGTTGAGAAATCTGCAGTTAGTCTGCTGGGTTTTCCTTTGTAGGTTACCTGCTGTTTTTGCATTACTGCTCAAAGGAGTGCCTCCATGTTTACTTTGGCTAGCCTAATAACTATGTGATGTGGTGATTGCCTTTTCACATTGAGTCTCCCAGGAGTCCTGTATGCTTTTATACCTGGATATCTAGATTCCTGGCTAGGCCAGGGAAATTTTCCTCAATTATTCCTTTGAATAGATTTTCCAGCCCTTGTGTATTTTCTTCTTCATCCTCAGGGATGCCTATGATTCTTATATTTTGCCTCTTTACATAATCCCACATTTCTTGTATGCTTTGTTCATGCCACTTGTTTCTGTGTTCTTTCTCTTTGACTGATTTGTTTAGCTCACAAGTGTTATCTTCAAGCTCTGAGATTCTTTCTTTTGCATGATCCATTCTATTCTTAAGGCTTTCCACTATGTTTTGTAATTCCTTGAATGCATCTTTCATTTCCAGAATTTCTGTTTGGTTTTTCCATAATACTTTGACTTCTTTAGAGAATTTTTTATGCATTTCCTGCTTTGTTTTTGTGGCTTCTTTGTGTTGGGTTTCTATTTTCTCTTGAATTTCATTGAGCTTTCTTATAATCCATATTCAAAATTCTTCATCTGTCATTTTAACCATTTCATTTAAGTTGGTATCTGTTGCTGAGAAGTTGATGATTTATTATGGGGATGACTTTTTGCTCTAATTTTTCATGTTTCCTGAGTTCTTTCACTGATTCTTTCTCACCTGGCCTGTTGGCTGAGAGCTGGGGATGCTAGGGCTTATTTATGGCCCTGTCTCTGAGACCCCAAGAATCGTTCCCTGACAGTGCCAGGAAGAGGAGAGCTGGTCCTGAATTGCCTTAGGGGTGTTTTAGGAAGTTTGATGAACCTCCTAGGTTGCCTTTGACCTGTTGTCTTCACCTATTCCCAATACAGTGTAGTGAGTTTGGTCCCCCAGCTTAAGTTCCAACTGGTGGGTTGTACTTGTGGGTACAAATCCACTGCTTCCTAATGGTTTGAGATGGAAGGTACTATATTTAGCTATGGGGTTGTTCCCCCGTTGTTGATTGTAGTTTGTATGGAGGAGCCAGTTACTGAGATAATCTATTGTACCTGTGGTAGGTTTTGGTCCCTTTAGTGCAGTATACAAATGCCCCAAGCTTTGGGAGGGGCCTTATAGCTCCCTGGGGTTGCTTGGACTTTGCTCACCCCCTGAGGTGGAGAGAGGAGCAAGATTGATCATAGTTGGGGTGTGAGAGCCTGGGTGTGTGGACTTCTATGGGCTCAGAGCTTGCTTATCCAGCCGCTAGGGGGAGCCACTGATATGGAGTTCAGGGTTATCTCTCCAAGCTTAGAGAGCTGCTCCTGAAGGCAGGGGTCTACTCGTGAGATTGCTGAGGATTTTAGTCAGATTTTTCAGTTCCTGCCCACAAGTCCCGGTACTTTCCCCTCCCATCCGTCCACTTGTGTTTCCTCTCCACCCACGATGGGTTTTGAGCTTCCCCGCAGTTTGTGTGTCTGGCCCACTGGCATGCATCTCTGCATGTCACCAGCAGATAGGGAGATCTCCAATTGTGCACCCTTTTCCATCACTAGACCCAAAGGTGAGGCAGGTAGTCCTCTCTATCCCCAGAAGTCTCCACCAGGGGGACGCTTCCACTGGGCGATAGTGGCAGCTCATGGAACTTTTGGTTCAAGCTGAACTCCCTAGTAAAGTGAGTGGGGGTGGGGACAGCTGCTCCAATTCAGCCTGCAGTACCTGAGGCATTCAGTTTTCATGGGAACTAATACTTACACAAATTGAGTCACAATGGCACACAAACTCCATTATGGCAGTTCTCTGGGGGCAGGGGGGATGGGGCTCACCCACAGAACCCTGCTCTCTTGTTCTCCTCCACACCTCCCGATGGGCACGGGCTCTCACTTGCTGCCCGACCCTGGAACCAGGATCTCTCCCCCATGCCTCCCTGCCCCCACATCTGTGCTGTCAGCAGGTGAATGCGCCAAACACCTGTGTGCGGGAAGATCACAATCTGAGGTTGCCCTGCCTGCTGGGGGTGGAAATATGCCCCCGGCGCTTTTTAGGTTATTCAGCACAGAGAACTCTAGTGGCTGCTACGGTTTGGGGGCAGGGCTGCAGACTTCCTGCACTGCTCTCAACTTGCCAGGGCACCTGTCCACCCTCTTCTCCAAGCCACCGCCACAGCAGCATGACTACCCTCCTCTCCGAGCCATGGTGGTGGCAGCTATGCTGCCCGAGGCAGGCTCAGCTGGGAGTGCGCTCTTGTTGCAGGGGGCCAAGTCACTCAGCGCAAGATGCTTTGGTGGTTGCTATGGAGGAGGTGCAGCCACATGGCTACGAGTGGCTTGAGCCAAAATTACTTCCTGGGATGCCAGGAGTGGAGGAGGTACAGCAGAGGAGGCATCGAGATGCGGGGATGCTGACTCTCAGGTCTCTCGTGGCACTCCCCCTGGGTCCTGTTGCTAGCCTGATGCACCTGGGTGGGGGAGGAGGAAAACCCCTTATCCTTTCTCTGGGCTTCAGAACTCCCTGGAATTAGTTCATGCCGATTACTCCCTTCTATCTTCCTCTCTCTCAGCTGCTCAGTTCTTCCTGGTGGTGTTCCCAGACTCCACTGGTGTCCACTTCTGAGCAGTAATCACACTCTGCTCTCCTCAGTCCAATTCTCAACTCTTCTGCCAGGATAGTCCTACAAGCTTTATCTCTAGACGGCCATCTTGGCTTCTTCTCCTCTTTCATTTCTGATTTTATTTATTTTAGTCAGTTCTCTTTTTTTCTTAGTTAATCTAGCTAAGGGCTTGTCAATTTATTCAAAAAACGAACTGTTAGTTTTGTTGATTTTTCTATCACTTTGCTAGCCTCTTTCATTTATTTCTACTCTGATCTTTGTTATTTCCTTCTTTCTGCTAATTCTGGGATTAGTTTATTATTTTTTCTGGTTCCTTAAGGTATAACATCATGTTGTTTATTTGTCTTCTTTTATGATGTATGTATTTATTGCTGTAAATGTCCCTCATAGAACTGCTTTTGCTGCACTCTGTAAGTTTTTGTATGTTTATTCCCATTTTCATTTGTCTCATATTTTTAAATTCCCCTTTAATTTCTTTGACCTAATAGTTGTTCAAGAGCTTATTGTTTAATTTTCAAATGTTTGTTAATTTTATATGATTCCTATTATCGATTTCTGATTTCTAGTTTCCTAACATTACAGTCAGAAATATAGTTGATATGATTAGATCTTAAATTTATTAAGACTTGTTTTGTGGCCTAACATATGATCTATACTGGGGAATGTTACATGTGTACTTGAAAAAAAAAATGTGTATTCTCTTACTATTGGATGGAATGTTCTGTATATGCCTATTAGGTCCATTTAGTCTAAAGTATAGTTCAAGTCCAATGTTTCCGTATTGATTTTCTGTCTAGATGATCTATTCAAAATGTAATGTGAGGTATTAAAATCCCCTGTTATTATCATGTAGCAGTCTATGTCTCTCTTTAAATCTTTTAATATTTGCTTTATATATTCAGATGTTCCCATATTAGGCGCATATATGGTTAAAATTTTTATACACTCTTGATGAATTGAGCTCTTTACAACTATATAATGACCTTCTTTTTCTCTTTACAGCTTTTGACCTAAAGTCTATATTGTTGAAATAAGTATAGCTATCTTTGTTCTCTTTTTGTTTCCACTTGCATTTACTATTAGTCTATGAGTGTCCTTTAAGGTAAAGTGTGTCTCTGGTAGGCAGCATGTAGTCGAGTCTTGTTTTTTCATCCATTTAGCCACTCTGTGATTATTGATTGGAAAATCTAATACATTTACATTCAAAGTAATTATTGATAGGTAAAGACTTTCTACTGCCATTTTAAAACTTGTTTTCTGGTTGTTTTGTAGATTCTTTGTTCCTTTCTTCCTCTATTAATTTCTTCTTTTGTGGTTTGATGATTTTCTGTAGTTGTATGCTTTGGATCTTTTCTTTTTTTTTTTTTTTTTTCAGTATCTGTTATAGGCTTTTGCTTTGTGGTTACCCTGAGGCTTACATCAAACATCTTATCCTATAACTGGCTATTTTAAACTGATAACTTAACTTTGATCACATACACAAACTCTATACTGTTACTTTCCTTCTGTCCACATTTTATTTTTTAATGTTGAAATTTATGTTTTTAAAAACTTGTATTCTTAAGAAATTATTGTCACTGTAGTTGTATTTAATAGTTTTGCCTTTTAACCTTTACACTAGAGATGTAATTAGTTTACCATTAGAGTATTAGAGTGCTTTGGATTTGACAATGTACTTAACTTACCAGTGATTTTTATACTTTCATGTGTTTTCATGTTATTAATTAGCATCCTCTTCTTCCTTCAGCTTGAGGAGCTTCCTTTCATATTTCTTGTAAGTTAGGTCTAGTGGTGATAAACTCTTTTAGCTTTTGTTTGTCTGAGAAAGTCTTTATCACCACTTCATGTTTGAAAGACAGTGTTGTTGGGTATAGTATTCTTGGTTAGCAATTTTTTTTTTTTTTTCTTTCAGGATTTTGAATATATCATCCTTCTCCCTTATGGCCTGCAGGGTTTCTGCTGAAAAATCCACTGATAATCTTATGATGCCTCCCTTGTACATATTTGATTTTTCCTTGCTGCTTTAAAGACTCTCTCTTTGTCTTTAACTTTTGACTATTTGATTATAACGTGTCTCATTGTGGGACTCTATAGTTTATCTTATTTGGTGTCCTCTGGGCTTCTGAATCTGGATTTCTATTTTCTTACCCAGGCTTGGGAATTTTTCTGCCATTATTTCTTTGAATATGTTGTCTGTCTCTTTCTCTTCTTTTTCCTCTGGTACATTAATAGTGCACAAGTTGTTACACTTGATGGTGTCCCAAAGTCTCTTAAATTATCCTCACTCTTTTTTATTCTTTTTTTCTTTTCTCTTTTCAGAATGTATGATTTCCAGAGAGCTGTCTTTGAGTTCACTGATCCTTTCTTCTGCTTGATCCAGTCTGCTATTGAACCCTTCTGTTGTATTTTTCAGTACAGTTATGACAGTCTTAAGCTCTGTGATTTCTGTTTGGTACTTTTTTATACTTTCTCTTTGTTGTAATTCCCAGTTTGTTCTTGCATTGCTTTCTTGATCTCAGTGAGTATATTTATGATCATTATTTTGAATTTCCTGTTGGGTAAATCACATATACCACTCCACTCATGTTGGTTTCTGGAGATTTATCTTATTCTTTTACTTGGAATGTATTACCCTATTTCTTCATTTTCCCTCATTCTCTATTAGTTTCTATGCATTAGATAAAACAACTATCTATCCTAGTCTTGTCAGACTGGTCTTGTGTAGGAGAAGGCTCTCACCAATCCATCTTCCTAGAGATTTTAAAGTGTTTTTCAAATCTCAAAAACAGACTGCTGTTTCTGGTTTTGATGGCTCCTTGGAGCTTAGGATGTGGTACATCCTGTCAGTATACCCATGACCAGTAAGGTAGGAGCAAGACTCTCTAGATGTAGCTGGAAAGGTTAGGGTGTTTGATGTGTGTTCCAGTTCCTTTTATCTTCATGGTGAAATTTAGTATGGGTGTTTATCTCCTACTCTTTCTGCACTAAGCCAGGGAGAGGATCTGTGGCAAATGGCTGTATTTGTATTCAAGCTGCACCCTCTGATCCTGGAGAGAAAGCTGCTGACAGTGGGCCTATTGTCTGTCCACTCCTTTTTTATCTGTGGTATAGGGCCACTCAGGAATGCAATGCCTCATTGACTCCTGGAGCTAGATTCTTAAGATGACAGTTTCTCAGGTGGGAGCTATAGAACTTGTTACACCACGAGCAGACAAACTCCTTCCAGGAAGAATGGGTAGACTTGGCTTTGTCACTGGGGTGAGCCAGAGGGAAGTTTCATGAAGTCCTGAGCTCTGGTTCTGGCTGCTGGAGAGCTACTGCATATTTGCCTCCTTAGCTTCCTTATACAAGTTGGCTTGAAGTCAGACCATCAAGTGGACACTGGAAGTGTGTTACATAAGCCCTTTCCAGAAAGAAAATGGGAACTGCATGTTCCTGCTTCTTGTCTGCACTGCTCCAAGGGTATGTAGCCCCAGGAAATGTTTGTATTACCATTTAAGACCATGTCTTTGTTCTATAATCTAGGGAAAGTCACATATGTCTAATCCCTTCTGCTCCTGGAGCCAAGAGGAGTCCTTTGGGTGGTAGCTATAGAAGTTTAGGTACTTGATATGTGTCATAAACCTCTTCTGGGGACAAACAGGGAGCTACATTTTTAAAGCACCTTCTCTGCACTGTTCCTAGGGGATGAAGCCCCTGGAAGTTTTTACATGCCTATATAAAACTGACACTTTTTCTATGGTCTAGATAGACTCACATATACTTAGTTTCCTCTGATCCCAGAACTAGGAGTTGAGTAAATGTTCTCATTATATAAATTATCTCTTTTAATTCTTACTGTAATATTGAGGTAGAGACTATTATTTCCTCTTTATAGATTGATGAACTGAGGATGAGGAAGGTATCTGGCTTTCAGAGCTCACATAAATATTAAGGAGTTTGAATTTGAACTCAGTTCTTTCTCTGAGTTCTGTGCTCTTTCTACTGGAGCATATTGCACAGAATTAAATTAAATTAGAGGACACCCAGCTGGTGTTGGTGACTTGGTGTGTGTGGAAAAACCCTTACACATTTGTTCAAAGAAGTCTTTTGTGTTGATTGTTGTTGTTGTTATAGGAAAAGCACAGTTTGAGTTGGTTTTTCCACACACATCACCTCAGTAAGAAAATGTCCAACACTCTGTTAAGAAGAGGTGTGGGAGGTGATCAATCATAGTAGCAGGTACATGGGAGAGACCTAAAAGCAAAGGGGACTGGAGGCAACAGCTTCAAAAAAGCATTTCTTCTGAGAGAGAATCAGATGAACAGAGAAGGAATGGTACCCCTTGGAAACACTACAGTGAAGGGAAAGAGGGAAGTTAAATTAGGGATCCTGAAAAATAAGATAAACCACCACTTCCACTCTCCAACACAACCACTAACTCACTTATTAAAGAAACTGTACTTTCATATCCTGGCTCAAGTGGACATTCATAATGTTCACAAAATGCCTAGGAATAGCAAAATCAAACCAACCCCATACAAAACAACCAGAAAAACAATATAAAGAAATATGAATCATACTTTTAGCTGATGAAAATTCCTCCCCAAAAATAACCAAGAAGTAAAACAGCATAACACAAAATTCTACACTCAATTATATATTCTCAAACTAGCATGTAAAAATAATTTTTAAAAACCACTTAGAATCATAAATTCTAAACTAAGAAGAGCTATGACCCTTGCCCCTACCCCAAAACAGGGAGAAATGCAACAAGAGTTGATAAACTTCAGTAAAGTAATTGAATGAAAAAGCATAAGCATCTGAAAAATGAAGGATAAACTACAAGGTACCCAAGAAAGAAGAAATTCAAATAAAAATCTAATAAGAAACATTGAAAAAAGTCAGTAAACCAACCAAGAGAATAAAGCTGAGATAAAGATATTTAAAAACATGTCAGAGAGAATGTGACAGGAATGGACAAGGGAGAACAAGCACACACAGAATACAACATACATATAATTGGAGTCTCTGAGGAAGAGAAATGAAACAATGGAACAGAATTAGTGTTTAAATTCCAAAAAAAACTTTCCAGAAATGAGAAAAAGTAAATATAAACATTGAAAGAGACCACCATATTCATGGTGAAAGTGACCTGTTATGATCAAATCTGAGACATATTTTAGAAAAATAACTATAAAGGTAATGGAAAAATTCTCAGAGTCTTCAGGCATAAAGATCAAATTACTTATAAGCCTTCTCAGGAGCAACATACAAAGCTTTTAAAAAGCTTAAAAATATGTATATAACTTCCTACCAGAATAAATCCAACCCTCTTTAAGGAAAGACAGAAAATCTAGTACACAACAATAAAACATTCACTAAATTCAACATGTAATTAAAAATTATCAAACATTCAGAGAAGCAGAAAAATGTGATCCATAAGCAAAGAAAAAATGCTTTATTTGCAACAGACCCAGAAATGGTATGGAATTAGCAGACAAATCCTTTAAAATGTTTTTTTATAAATATGCTCAAGGATGTAAAGAAAAA
Source organism: Lepilemur ruficaudatus (assembly GCA_963574885.1). Classification (NCBI taxonomy): domain Eukaryota; kingdom Metazoa; phylum Chordata; class Mammalia; order Primates; family Lepilemuridae; genus Lepilemur; species Lepilemur ruficaudatus. Next base: position 26,901 of record CAUYRT010099906.1, on the reverse strand, counting down.
TATGGACAAAATGAGGTGAGAAATGGAAGATATAAAAAGAAAAAGCCAAATAGAATTTACAGAGCTGAAAAAGATAATATCTGAAATGAAAAAATTCACTGGATGGGATTATGAGCAGATTAGACACTGCAGAAGAAAAGATCATGAATCTGAAGATATAGCAATAGAAATGCTTTCAAATGGAAGCAAAGAGGGAAAAAAGACTGAACAAAAACAACAACAAAAAGCTGCACTTCAGTGACCTGTGGGATAATATGAAGTTGTCTAATATAGGCATATTAGAGGTATCTGTACGTATCATGATTTCCTACCACTGTCAGCTGAAAGGGCCTAGAAGTAATGACCCTCTAGTTGCAATAAGACCACTTAACATCCAGATCTTGGTTTCCCAAATATATTTACCCACTAAAAGACTGCCTGATGAAATGACTAATCCCAGGTTTGTGGCATGGAAGGTATCAGATGAGTCTAGAACATCTTGTGGTGCCAGAGAGTAATAAAGTTCTCAAAAAAAAATGTGGTTTACACACACACAGCATATATAGACACTATAGACACTATATATGGAGCATGAAAAAAAGACACAGAAGTTGGTTTGAAGTAGCTCTCACCATCCAAGTCTGGGACAATTTGGGCATCAAAATAAATAAGGATGGTAATGACTAATAATCCACTGAATTCAAGAGGGTCCATGATGATTAAATAAATAAATAAGAAAAGGCCCTTTAGTAAAATTCTAATTGGTAAGTTTGGAATGAGTGGTGGAGGTGGATAAATATCATTCTGGTTTGGGCAAGAATTGTCAAGGAATGATACATCTCTTTTGATAAGGTCTTAAAGTGTCTTCCCACAGATTACTTCTTAGTTGCAGAGTCAAAAATAGTAACTATACAGTGGAGAAAAAAGGCAATATCTTGACCAGGTCATCAAAATTAATATTACCAACCAAGGGTAGATGGACATCATGTACCTCCAAATCTGATACCTTGGGAAGAAGATGACATTACTTATGTAGTATTTTGGCCAGAGAATAAATAACCTGAATTTGAATCTAATCATGAGTAAATATTAGACAAACACAAACTGAAGAATATCCTATAAAATAACTGACATATATTATTCAAAAATTACAAAGTCTTGAAAGACAAAGAAAGGCTGAGGAATTGTTCCATATTAGAGAAGACAAAAAAGATAAGATATGCTACCCAAAGCAATCTACAGATTCAATGGCATCCCTATCAAAATGCCAATGACATTCTTCAAATACAAAAAAACAACCCTAAAATTTATATGGAACCAAAAAAAGAGATCAAATATCCAAAGCAATCCTGAGCAAAAAGAACAAAGCTGGAGGAATCACACGACCTGACTTCACAATATACTACAAAGCTATAGTAACCAAAACGGCATAATTGTGACATAAAAACAGACAAAGACTAATAGAACAGAATACAGAACCCAGAAATAAATCCATATATGTGCAGCCAACTGATTCTTGACAAAGGCTCCAAGAACATACATTGGGGAAAGGACGGTCTTTTCGATAAATGGGGCTAAGAAAACTGGATATTCATATGCAAAAGAATGAAACTAGACCCTTATCTCTCACTCTATACAAAAATCAATTCAAAATTGATTAAAAACTTAAATGTAAGACCTGAAACTATGAAACTACTAGAAGAAAACATAGGGGAAATGCTTCAGGACAATGGTCTGGGCAAAGATTTTATAGCTAAGACCTCAAAAGCAAAAATAGACAAATAGGATTATATCTGACTAAAAAGCTTCTGCACAGCAAAGGAAACAATCAGAAGACTGAAGAGACAACCTTCTGAATTGGTAAAAAGTACTTGTAAACTATTTATCTGACAAGGGATTAATATCTAGAACATACAAGGAATTCAACTCAATAGCAGAAAAACCAAATAAGTCTATTAAAAAATAGGAAAATCCTCTGAATAGACATCTACCAAAAGAAGACACAAAAATTGCCAACAAGTATATGAAAAGACATTCGACATCACTAATCAAGGAAATGCAAATCAAAACCATAATGCAAATCAAAATCATAACCATAATCATCTTATCTCAATTAGAATGGCTATCATCAAAAAGAAAAAAAAGAAAAAATGTAAGCAAGGATGTGGAGAAAGGGGACTCTTATACACTGTTGATGGGATGTGAATTGGGAAAGCCATTTTGGAAAACAAAAAACTAAAAAGAAAACTACCATATAATCCAGCAAAGCAAATAACAAATTTCCTGACTACTTTTATATTGAACATGACTAACTCCATTTGAATGCTAAGAAGCCCCATGTCATTTGGTACAATATGACTTTATATGGCTGTATACCATTTCCATGTATGTCTCTGTAAGTTGTTTCCAACTTTTTGCTCACCATAGGTGTTGTTTAATAATATAATGAAAATGGTTCATTTGAGGAAGTTTATGTCACCATTTCAAAATGCTCTTCTTTCATAAGTTCCTCTTTCTGGTCCCTGAATGCAATTTTACTAGATGCAATTTTTCTTTTTTGGATCCTCCATATTAATTTGCTTTTATCTTATCTTTCTTGTGGAATTCACCATATTCTGCCATGGGATTATAAATCAGATCCTCCATTTAAATACACATGTGCCACTTGTGATCTTGGAAATTATGGAAATTTCTTTGTACCTCAGTCTCCCAAAATGTAAACCAGAGGTAATACTCAGATTTGCTGTGAGGGTTAAATTAGGTGATACATGTAAGGAATTTAGAGCAATGCCTGGCTATATTCTACATACTTCAAAATTAAAAGACAGTTATCCCCAAAAGGAAAAGGAAATCAAGCCCCTGAAAATTAAAAACAAATTTTGAACTAAACTAACTATATCTCAAGTTGATGGCATAGCCACACAGAGAACAGAATTAGATGACTTTAAAACGCAGTATTTTGACTGTCCATCCCTAATGGGATATATTACATAGTCAAAAAGAATGCAATAAGATCTTAAATTGCATTTAGTAGTCTTATTGATAGTAGTAACATTGATATTGTTGTTGTGAAACTATCATAGGTATTTTGAAGGACATAACAGATAAGTAATTATGTAAAATGTCATTGAGAAACAAGATTTTTAATACAGGTTGAGCATCCTTAATCCAAAAATCCAAAATCAGAAATGCTCCAAAATCCAAAACTTTTTAAGGCCAACATGATGGCTCAAGCGGAATATTCCACACCTGATCTCATGTGATGGGTTGCAGTCAAAACACAATCAAAACTTTGTTGCATGTATGAAATTATTAAAAATATTGTATAAAATTATCTTCACATTTTGTTCCTAAGGTATATATGAAACATAAATGAATTTTGTGTTCAGACTTGCATCTCATCTCCAAGATATCACATTATATATATGCAAATATTCCAAAATCTGAAAAAAAAATCTGAAATCTGAAATACTTCTGGTCCCAAGCATTTCAGATAAGGGAGAAATGCCTGTATAGGAAAAAAAAAATACAAATATAAAATCAAAGAAATTAAGTTAAAACCCTGTAATCTTGAATTTGAACTGGCAATATCAGCAAGGATTCAAGATTTTTTTCTTTTGAAAAAATTACCTATTTCCTAGTTCTATTAGAAAGACCTAGAAGTGATGACAACCCAGTGGCAATGAGTACTCCTGATTATGGTTTCTAACTACCATTTCCTATTAAAAGGAACCAGGGCTATTTATAGTAACGAGTAATTCCATGTTAGGGGCAGGAAATGAACAGGATGAGTCTGGGCCATCTTCTGCCAGAAAACATGAAAACCATCAAAGATTAATGAGACTATATCTATTAATAAAATACATCATAGGAGCCAACTTGAATATTTTCTCACTGGCCACAAGTGGGACAATTTGAACATCAGAAAGAATAATTAAAGCACTTGAAATATATGGAAAATCCATGCATTCACAACTTTTTTAAATTTATTTATTTTATTTTTCTATTTTTCTTTTCATTTTTTCTTTTTTCTGCAAAATAACTGGTAAGACACAATAACTTTTTTTAAGAAAAACCTCATTAGAAGTTGCTAGGGCACCCACTTACTATTCTCAAAATTCGTAAATAAAAAGAAGCAAACATTGACCCTATCTTCTATCTATAAATTACATTTTAGGGTAACGAAAGAGTTAATGAAAAAAAAAGTTCTTTATGGTATAATTCCAACTAATGAATTCAGAAGGAATGATAGAATCAGAAATTCATTATCTTGCAACCTCTAATGAAATATTGGATGGAGTCACAATCATCAGTGGATGCTAAAACAATTAGGTGAAGGTTGACAGAAAATCTTTATAATGTAGGAAGCAAGCTGACACCACCTGAACCCCAAACCAATATTTCATCATTAAAAATGGAACTACCAGAACACAGTGGCAAGCCTGTAGTCCCAGCTACTGCAGAGGCTGAGGAAGGAGGATCGCTTGAGCCTAGGAGTTCAAGGACACAGTGCCCTATGATCATGCCTGTAAATGGCCACTGCACTCCGGTCTGGGCAACACAGGAAGACCCCAACTCTAAAAAAGTAAACTAAAATAAATAAAAACGAAAATGGAACTACCAAACGTATGTGCCTCATGATGTGATGTAATAGGAAGAATATGGCAACACTATGAAGTATTCATACATGAAATATAGAACATGAATCTAATAAAAATTCTAGATTTCACCACCTGTCTACAGAAACAAAAGGACTATCACAAGGAAGTAATCAGCTATATCCAGACTATGCAATATTCTGTAGTAAAAATGGCCTAGTTTCTCTGGTAAATCAATAGTATGAAAAAAGGGTGGATACTGGTAAAATACAGTAAAAGGGATTTCAGAAACATGACAACCAAGTGCCAGGTATGGACCTTGTTTAAATCTTGAATTGAATAAAACAACTATAAACAGAATCTTTGAGACAAACAGGAAAATTTTAATACTTGCTGGATGATGGATAGTTATTGAGATTTTTCTCAATTTTGTGTGATAGTGGTATGGTGGATATGATTTTTTTTAAAGTCCTTTTCAGACATACACATATTGAAATTGGGATATACTTTCTAAATACTTTAGCTAATAAAAAAGACAGAATTGTGGGAAATGCAGGGAACAAGAATGTACAAATGTTGATTGTTATTAAAGTTGATAATCATTGAACTTAGGGTTGAGGTTGATTGATTATACTATTATCTCTATTTCTATGTACGTTTAAATTATTCCACAGGTAAGTGTTCAACATTAAGGTAATGTTTGTTAGGAAAAAAATTCATAGTATAACTACATTAACACATAACATATAGTATCCCATGTTTGGGAGCAATTAAAATATTCACTATAATGTGTGATCGTTGTAAATTTTTATGTTATTTCTGAGATGATTAATTTTTAAATGGATTGGTAATTTTAAAATCATAAACTAATAAAATTTGGTGATTGATAAATTTTGCTGAGTATATAGAAAGTTTATTTAATTATTTTATTTTCGTAAGGAAATAACCTTAATAGAAAGTCCAGCTGGCTCTATGTACGTGGGGAAGCACACAGCTCACATGTGCATCTGGCAGAACCCCCAGCACAGAGATGAGCAGGTGCTGTTTCCAACGACACCACTGACTTGTGTGTGTCCCAATACCATAGTTAGAAAATGGCTCAGATTCTTAGTTGCTTTTCCCAGAACTCAAAGATTGTCTTCCTGTTTATCTTGGTGGAATGCCTATGTTATACTTGTGATTTTTCTGTTCTCTCTAACATATTAAAACAAGATTGTCACAGATGGGGAAACAAGAGGTCATTAGTTAACAATCAGATGTTTGATTTCCTGAGCAGAAAAGATACTTTGTTGTGAATTTTTAACATTTTTTAAGGAGAAACAGGGCTAGTCCCTGGAAGGTAGATTCTGTTCACCGGGCTTTCCACAAGAGTCAACACAGTCATTTCTAAATTAATTTCCTCATTCAACTCTGTCCTTGCATTTAATTTCAGCTTTGCCTCTATCTTTTAGTTCTTAGTTCACAGTGGCTACTTCTTTATATTAATTGTTTAAGTAAACTGCCAGAAGAGCAAAAGGAAGCCAAATAGGTGGCCTATTAGCTTTGGTCTAAGTTGGTATGATACGGAGATAATAGCACCCTGACTTTAATTCATTCTCCAGTTTCTAGAACAGTTGCTCTTGATTAGGGTGGGGCAGAAAAAAATTAGAAATAATTCCTGGTTTTGAGAAACATAAGCCTTTGTTCACCCCAGAGTATTAGGTAACCCACCTAGTGTTACTAATCATATAATCTTAAGCATTGGGAGGGACACTCAGTGTCTCACTCTGTATTTGTTTCTCCTTTTGTAAAATTGGCATAATAATGGTACTCACTTCATAGCATTGTATGAAGATTAGATTAGTCAATATTTGTAAAATGCTTAGAACAGAGATCAGCACATACGTAAGCACCATATGTATTTATAAAATAAATTCCTGCATGACATTGTGAATCCTCTCTATAACATTTGAATTAGTGGTAACTGCTATAATACTCATGGAGTTCCAGAATCTTGTTGGTGAACTTACCATTGGCTATTGCACTGCCAGCAAATGGTATGGTGAAACCTCACTAATTTGGAATTAGTTCACAAATTATTAAGTGTGAATAAGTGAAAATTCTGAAATCATGGGTCTTTGGAAATATTTTGAAATCAATATTTTAAATTTGACTATTCTATTTATCAAAACTTTGTGTTATATTTGACTAAGTATGTTCAAGATATACATGTTCAATTTGTGATTTTGTATACATAATTGAACAAAAAGCTAATAAAGGTTTTGATACAGACATCTAATTTTTAAAGTAGATTTCAATGGAGATATATGAGTAGAGCATATAGATAGTAAGCAATTTGTTTGCACACCAGGGACCTAAATAGTATTTTTAAAAGAAATTGTTGGAAGAATCAAGTGTTTGTGGAATGAATGTTCCTAGTAAAGTTCCTGTTCTTGTGAATAGTTAAGAATCATTTATAATTACTACAGCAAAAGTAGAAATATTATACATAATTTATGCATATCAAAAATGTTTTTAAGTTTGCTTTCAAAAGCCATGATGAAAGCCAAGGCTTTCATAAGCCTTTATGTTTTTAAGAATTCCTGAATTAATTTGCTTGGAATTTTATTAGTGCAAAAGGCAGAGGTAGCAATTCCTTTTTCTGTGTTCCCATCCCATCCTATTCATTCCTCTCCAAACTCTGGATTGTCATTATTTGTTTACATAGCCGCCTCCTGCACTGGACTATGTGTCTCTGAGTGTAGTATGACTAATTCATTTGTCTGCCAAGGATAGTCTGGCACGTAGTATGCTGTCAATACTTTTGTTGAACAGCCTAATTAGTAATGTCTACAACAGTGACATTTTACTGTAGTTAATGAAGCTCTGGGAAGGTAGGAGACACATTTGAGATCGATATAGGTTTTAATTCTTTACAGAACGTTGAATTTTTAGTTTGGTTTGGAATTTGAAGCTGTGAGTATAATACTTCTCAGTTTCCCAAAGGGTAAAGCTAAGTGGAGTTATGGTCCTCTTTCACCAGGTTGGATACCCAGAATGCCATTTATGCATGTCGCAGAATTTTACAGCAGTTTTAAATTCTGTATAGTTGATGAAGAGCTTTTACGGTTTTGGATTCGAACTGTTTTTTAATTTTTAAAATTTTTCCCTTTCATTGATGCACAATAATTTACATATTTATGGGGTGTGTTACATGCATAGAATTTGTAATGATCAAGTGGTTTACAGTAATTACTTATATTCGTCTGCTTTTGACGCACGTATTGCAGTTCTTGTAAGGCTTAAGGACGGCTGAAGTTACCCGCAGTCTATTCAGATGACACACAAGTGTAGCACAGCGTTTTCCACATCAGGTGTTCGATAAAGACTGTGAAAATCTAAATCACCGGGCTTTTATTAAGACAAATGGCAGGTGGAGAGAAATAACCTCGGCTTAGTTCTGGTAAGGTTTTTATGTTCCGTAAAACAAAGAATTGTATTCATCAGTGTAGCAGATTTTAGTAGTAAAAGATTTTTAAATGTAAAAATCGTAAATGTAGCAATGCTCATTTACCACCCAAATCCACTTCTCAGGAATAGTTCCATCTGTGTGAATTTTAGTGCCTAAATGTGGATTGATTTGGCTACCTTATCCTGGTAGCCAAAAATTTCTTCATGGAGTTTCGAACTCAGCAGGATTTCACAGGATTTAAAAATAGGTGTCTTTTCTGTTTTTTTTTTTTTTTAATAGCCCTCAAATTTCAGTACTTTGAAATTAGGTTCAAACGGGGAGCAGGGACTTAGATTAACACCACAGCAATACTTATTTTTGTTTTTAACCATTTCAGGCCTTCTTGAAATAGAGGCTGTGTGGCGTAATGGAAAAAACAGTCTTGGAATCTGACAAAATCTGATTCCTGGATTCAGTCCCAGTCCTGCGTGACCTTGGGCAAGTTACTTTACTTCTCTGAATTTCCGTTTCCTCCTCTGCAAAATGAGGGTCGCAACAGCCACCTTGCACCGGCGTCGGAGCGCCGGGCACGCCCCGAGGAGTCGAGCAGCAGCCATGATTACGGCCCCGCCGCTCCGCCGCCCCCAGCAGGTGTAGGCGCTGTCCCCGCCGCCCCCGCCCTCCTGCCGCTCGCGGGCCTGCCCCTCTGTGTCCCCGCGCAGGCGGCGGCGGGGGTGGCAGCGCACGGCCTCCCGGAGTCCCGGGCCCGCCTCAGGCGGAGCCGGCCGAAGGGCGCAGGGCAGGCGCGCGAGAGACCCAGCTCGGAGGCCGAGGCCCAGCCCCGCCGAGCGCCGGCGAGCGGAGGCGGCCGCGGCGCCGCGCCCCCGCCCGAGCGTGTGCGCGGCCGCCGCCCCCCTCGGCCCGCCCCTCGGCCCGCCCCCCGCCCGGGTCGCCGCGGGGCCGTGGTGTACGTGCAGAGCGCGCAGAGCGAGTGGCGCCCGCACGCCCTGCGCTTCTCCACAGCCTGGGCCGGGGCCGCCCGGGACGCGGAGGCGGCCAAGGCGCCCGCTCTCGCGCGCCCCGGGCCCGCGCGCCCGAGCAGAGGTCGCGGTTCGCCGCGCAGGCCGCGCTCCCCCAGCCCGCGCGGCGATGAGGCGCTGAGGCGGCCGCCGGCGCTACGCGGGACCCGAGGACGAGGAAGCGGCCGGGCCGAGGGCGCGGGGTGCCGGCCTCCCTGAGGCGAGGGGTGGCGGGTGCATGGCGCAGTAACGGCCCTTGCCGCTCCCCCCGCTCCCCGGCTCCGGGCGCGGCTGTCCGGCCGCCACCCCTCCTGCTCGGCCGCCGCCGCCATGGCCAATGACAGCGGCGGGCCCGGCGGGCCCAGCCCGAGCGAGCGAGACCGGCAGTACTGCGAGCTGTGCGGGAAGATGGAGAACCTGCTGCGCTGCAGCCGCTGCCGCAGCTCCTTCTACTGCTGCAAGGAGCACCAGCGCCAGGACTGGAAGAAGCACAAGCTCGTGTGCCAGGGCAGCGAGGGCGGCCACGGAGCGGGCCAGCACCAGCACTCCGGCCCCGCGCCGCCGGCCGCCGCCCCGCCGCCCAGGGCCGGGGCCCGGGAGGCCAGGAAGGCAGCGGCGCTCCGGGACGGCGCCGCCGCCGCCGCGCCAGCTGCCCGGGACGCGGCCAAGGCAAAGGCCAAGCCCGCGGCCGACCCCGCGGCGGCCGCGTCCCCGCCTCGCGCGGCCGGCGGCGGCCAGGGCCCGACGGTGGCGGCCGAGGCGGAGCCCGGGAAGGAGGAGCCGCTGGGCCGCCCGTCGTTGTATCAGGAGAAGGCGAACCTGTACCCCCCGAGCAACACGCCGGGCGAGGGGCTGAGCCACGGCGGCGGCATGCGGCCCAACGGGCAGACGAAGCCGCTGCCGGCGCTGAAGCTGGCGCTCGAGTACATCGTGCCGTGCATGAACAAGCACGGCATCTGCGTGGTGGACGACTTCCTGGGCAAGGAGACCGGGCAGCAGATCGGCGACGAGGTGCGCGCGCTGCACGACACGGGCAAGTTCACGGACGGGCAGCTGGTCAGCCAGAAGAGCGACTCGTCCAAGGACATCCGAGGCGATAAGATCACCTGGATCGAGGGCAAGGAGCCCGGCTGCGAAACCATTGGGCTGCTCATGAGCAGCATGGACGACCTGATCCGCCACTGTAACGGGAAGCTGGGCAACTACAAAATCAATGGCCGGACGAAAGTAAGTGTGCTGGGGCTTGCGCTGAAATCCCCTCCTCGGCGGGCGGTCTCTTCCCGCGACTCAGTTGCTTAGGGTGAGGAGCAGGATTCCTCTGTGTAGGAGTGATTGCCTCTTGTGTAACACCCCGTAAAGAAAACGGATAGAATCCGTAGGTAGGTGTTTATCTAGTTAGCCCATTTCTTAGTGTCCACTGTTTTCCACTTACTGCCTGTTTCGTAAACTGCGACTAATTGCATGGCTTTCCAGCTAAACTTAGGCACTATACTCTCCCTTTAACTTTGCTGTTTCCTTTCTTCCATTCCACTATTAGATACAATTCAAACCTTATTGGAGTTGTAGCCACCCAGTGGGGGACGTTAGAGCACCACCCAAACCTAGTCCTGGTTGTGCATCTGCCTTGTGTTTGCATAAGTTCTTAAATTCCCTATGGTGGTTGAACCACTCACCACATTCTGGTTTACAGAGTCAAGTGCTATGTATTTAGTTAAGAATCTGCCAGCTGATCACGAAAAGGTAACCGTAAAATAAGACTTCAGTCCAAAGATTCACCATATTCAGGAAGAGCTGGGCTACTCCCCTCCCCCTCTAATAGCTCTTACCCCTCTCCCTGTTCCTACTGTTTTGAAACCCACTACAAAACGGAGTAAGAAGTATTTCCGTTTTCAGCTCTCCCAGCGTAGGTAGGTTACATTTTTAGCATAGGTTTCCTTTATTTGCTTTGTTAATATAATCCTTGTGTTGAAAAAGCACTGTTTTGTAGCTTCCTGGGGTGGAGATAAAAAAAAAAAATCCACAAAATTGGAGCAGGAGGGTTCCTTTTAAAGTCTCCGTTTGGTGAGATCTTTTTGTTTTCTCTTTACTGTTGCAATGTTTCCCCTAACAGATTGTTCAATTCCTACCTAGTCGGTTCCCTCTTTCCTCCCTCAGTATGGTAAACAATAGACTCTTTCCTCCTAAATGCTCTTGCAGTTGTTTTTAATTTTACTTCCCAGATCTTAATTTTTTCTTTGTATCTAGCTCCTCCGAGGCCACCTGGCTCCACCCTCCTCCACTATTAATCTCTGCCTGATTTTGGGAGTTTTGAGAGATTGTCTTGAGAGATGATCACATGTACATGTTTGTACACACACACTGACTCTTCCCAGTAGTTCTTTTGTGTGGGTGTGTCAGACCATCTATTTTCACAATCATTATGTGTGATTCTCAGGCTGCTCAAAAGGCTCAGTATAGGCAATGAAGAAAGTTCTAATCATGAAAATTTTGTGGAGAAAAATACAGCGTAGAGTCTAATTTACTATTGCCATTGCTGGTTGAAGGCACATGTTTTAATATCATGTAGTCTCCAAAAAAATGAACAGTTGCATAATATTAAACTGGAAGGAAAAAGGGGAATCTGCTAAAAATCTCAGCCTTGGTCGTTCACAAGATTTTCATTTATATTTTTTTTTAAAAACCGTTGTCATGGATCAAATCATCTGAACATAGTCGTGAACTCTAGAGCAGGAAGGAAATTAGTTTGAGGGAATATATGAAGTATGACCAAAGTATATAGTTGGGGCATGAGCTTAAGTTGGAGTCATGAAAAAGATGGTGTCCAAAATCTTCCTTGATCTGCTTTCTTTAGTTAATTTAGCTTTCCAAGTTAAGCCGAAACCTCTTGTCTGTCTTTCTGTTTTCATCTGTCCTTGTCAGGGAAGGGTCAGCAGATAGCCTGACTTTTAGAGAAGTTGCTTCTCATGAGGATGCTGTTAGAAAATAGCTACCTCCTTCCTCAAGAGTCCTAGTGGCTGAAGGTAACAGTGTTTAAGGTTTTAATTCACTTAACTGTACATATCGTGTAATAAGGGACTAACTGAAGGAAGGATGGATTTTAAACTCCTTGGATTTGATCTTTTGCTTACATTAATACAATTCCAGGATCTGTGAATAATCCTAGGGAATTCCTTTCATTGTACTTCCTTGGCTGAAAGAGTTTTTTGGTAATCGTGTTTGAATGTGTAATTTAAGTATTCCTAAAAAAAGCAAGGGTGCTTGCTTTAGGAGAATGAGAAGGCAATCAAAATTCTGCCCACCGTGTATTGAGCAACCACAGTGTGCTAGGCACCAGATTAGGCTCAATAAAGACATGATCACAATAATCCTAATCCTATGAAGTGAGTAGTGTTATTCCTAATTTACATTTAAGGAAATTTCAGCTCAGACTTGGCCAAGGCCTACCGCTTATGTATTTAAGCTTAGGTCATTCAGATATCAAGCCCATGCTTTTTCTACTACACTAGATGTAGGTAGGTAGTACATTAGATGAGAAGATGTAGATTACTTAGCACACTACTGGAACTAAAATTTTATATATATTTTGTTGATGGGGAGTGAATAGCATTAGCTTTGTGTATGAATAATCATACTCTGTGGTTGGAAATTTTTTTATTAGGTGACTGTACAGTGTGGATTTAAGATAGTGGTTTGAAAGCCACTTTGTATTTATCCACCTGAATCGTGCTCATGTCAGTATAACTCTCAGAATATGGTTATTCTGGTGATTGCAGAGGCAGCCTTCAGTTAAGAATTTTGTTATCCTTCATAACATCATGGTGATTTTAAAAGTTGCCTCATCAAACGTGTAGTATTTTTCTCATTTTCACTTTCACAGTAGTAGGTAGGTTGTGGTGTATAGCTTATATATTTTATATTTATATGTAAAATGTAATATTATGGGCTAGAAAAGTACAGCTCAGAAAAGTCAGTTAACTTGTTGGAAATTCTGCAGCATATCAGGACTTAAGTGCAGGTTTTTGACTAAAAAATCTGATAGTCTCTCATTTGCATTATCTATATATGTTCTTTGTGTGTGTCAGGGCCTGATAATCAGATGATATACGATTGGCTGTGGCTCGGTTAGTGTAGGCTTTGGTTTCTCTAGAGTTTCTTCTTCAGACATGCTTATCTGGCCACTGTTTATCCAACTACTTTAAAAAGGGAACCACAAGGGAAGGATGAAGTAATACAGGAGAAAAACAGAAACATAATTGTAGCCACTGATGTAACTGAACTCAGGCTTCCACTTTCTCTGTTCTTCTTTTCGGGATTTTCCCCTTTTTGCCCTTAAACTGCCCTTTGATCCTTTATCCTTTCTCTCACCCTTTTTTCCATCAAGAAACTGCGCAGTGGTGCCCCATAGAAAGGAACCATGGTCGGCTGCTTTGTGAAGAGTAGTGTGCCTTGACTTGGGGTCAGAGGAAGAAGAGGACAGCATGGGAGTGAGGCTCATGGAAAATGTTGGAATTTCATAGCCAGTCTGAAGGAAAAAATTTGCCCATTAAAATAAAAGTATTAAGATCATATACAAAACATTTTTGGAATTTAATCTAGAACTTCATCGGTTAAAACATACATAAAGGAGAGGGAATAATAAAATAAAATAGGTTGAGACCAATACCGCAGCAGATTATATTAGATTTTTCACTGTTAACTGTAGTTAATTAGTTAGCTCTGGCTGATTATGGCTTTTAGAGCAAATAGAATGAGGAAAATTTTGCTGTTTTATTATCACTACTATAGAAATGTGGTGATAGTCCTCTTAGATGTTAAAAACAAACTGACCCAGGAAGAGAGCCCTCCCCAGAGTCTGACCGTGCTGGCTTCCTGATCTCAGACTTTTAGCCTCCAGAACTACGAGAAATAAACTGTTGCGTAAGCTTAAATAAATTAATTAATGAACAACCAAACCAAACTTTCTTCTCTGTCTACCTCTGCCATCCTCTTAATACTTTGGGCATTCAAGATGTACAAATTCAAGCAGCTTGTTTAATGGATTAATATTTATATTAGAATTCAAGATCAAAATCAGTTATTCTGTATGCAGAAAGCCTGAAAATACTGCAAGTGCAGTAATTCTGCCAGCTGTAGAGGAGATACCTGTGGACTGAAAGGGTAGTTTTAATAGGTTTTGACAGAGCCACATTCAACTTTGTAGGAGAACATTTTGTACAGTGAGTTAGTTTATGTGTAGTTTACATGTAAACTCCTTTAATTTTAAAGGAATTTTATTTTAAATTAACATTTTTTTTGCATGTTTATAACTTATCTACTACCTAAGAAGTCACAAAAATATCCTGCAAAACCTTAGTCAGGAGGAAGAAAAGGAGGAGGAGGAGAAGGTCATCTTAAAGATAATGGATTTTGTGCTGCTTTTAAATCTGGGTTGGATCCTGGGTCTGCTACTCTTTCTGTGTTCTTGGGCCAGTCTCTTAATCTCTCTGAGCCTTAGTTTCTCCATTTGTGAAATGGTATTGATACCTTTCTTTTCTGTCTCTTGTGAGGAGTACATATAATGCTACATATAAAGCATTTTTTGGATGGTGAAACACTATGCAGAACTATTAACTGTTACTCTTCTCATTTTAAAACTTTGCTGTTTCTGATCCTCTCTTTTAAGAGTTCTGTGCTTTCCCCACCTTTTATAAGTTGGAGAAAAAGATTTAGCATGCTCACCCATTTTTTACCTAACCACTTCCCCTCTATATATACACTTCTTTTTCTAAAAGAAAATAAATGAGGTTACGTGACTTGTTCAAGGTCATAGAGCTGGCTAGTGACAAAACTGACAGACATTTGATTCATTTCACCCTATATCTGCAACTTTATGCTGTATTTCCTGTAAAAACTGTGTATTCCTACTTAATTTTTATGTATTTTATGCCATTTTTGAAGATATGCTTGAATATTTTTGACTTCCTTTTCCCTTTTACTTATGTCATTCTACACTATGGCTTATCTGACGTTGTAGTTTAAATTTTCTGCCTTTATATATTCCCTCCCTAATTTCCTTAGATGTTCTTTATCCACTTCTGTCTTTCTTCTGATGTTGTTTAAAGCCATTTTTCCCTGAAGCAGGCCTGCTGTCTCTTGTTTCCGTAGTAGGAGCTGTCTTCCCACTTCGTGTTTGTGGTTCACTTGTTCATTCTGTTTTCCTTTCCATTTTTTCCCCACCAGGCTTGAACTCTGTTTGTATTCTTTCATGTTTTCTGAAGCCTGTGCCTTTTTGGTATGTCTTTGGATTGATGTTATCAGTTTAGTTGTTTTTATTTAATTTTTCACATTAGGCCTTTAAAGCTACACCAACTATTTTAGTCTCCCTTTCATTCTAGCACATTCTTAGACAGTTTTCATAGATACATTGTAATATTACTGAGCTTGCATTCCATCTTTTCCACTATGGGCCTGTTTTTACACTTAGAACTTTACTTGAGACTGCATGATAGCATTCAGATAATTTGTTGAGCCATAGTTTGTCTTTGACTCTTATTCCAGCTAAAATTCCTCTATTCTAAAAAACAAAACAAACAAAACACTGTTAGATAGTTAACCTAAATCTTCCCTTACAATATTTTATTTCATGCTTATTTTCCTAGTCCAAACTATGAACTGTTCTGCCACCTTTAATGTTTTGTACTTCATAATCACGCTTTTGCATAACCAACTCACAATTTTAGCCTCTTTGCTTGTTAAGATTACCATAACATTTTTATGACTTTGGAATTTTCATTTTTCTTATTCGTTTCCCAGATCCCATTTCTTTACCAAAGCAAAATACGTGTGTTCTTGGTTTCTTGTTGTATTCTCTGAGTCCTGTTTTGATAATATTTTTATTCATTTATTCATTCAACAAATATTGAGTACCCTCCATGTATATGTACGGTTCTAGGAGCTAACGATTCCTGAACAACAATAACAAAGAAAAAGCCCCCACTCTCAAGGAGCTTAAATTCTGCATAGAGGAAGGGAAGGGTAGGGAGGGACAGTCAGTAACAAATGTGTAAGTAAAATGTGACACATTAGTGGTATGTATTAAGACAAAAAATAAAAAGATAAGGACAGAGTGACTGGGGGTCCTCTTTTAGATAGGATTGATGACATAGGATGATATTTAAGCAGAGAATTGAATAAAGTGAGGGAGTGCGTTTGTGTATAAGTAGAAGAAGAGCATTCCAAGTACAGGTATTAAACAGCAAATACAGAGGCCCTGACGTGGAATGTGCTTGGTGTTCAGAAAGCAGCAAGGAAGCCTCTGTGGTTATAGCGGAATGCATGAGGGAGATGTGATCGTTGGGATAGGAAATGAGATCAATTTGTGTAGGGTGTTGCCTTGCAAGCCATGGCAAGGACCTTGGATTTTATCATGAGTGACAGGGAAGGCCACTGAGAGTTTGTTTTAAAAGGTCCCTGTGGGTGCTCTAGTAGATCAGAGGAGAAAGGAAGAAAGCAGAAATACCAGTTAGGATATTCTTGCAATATTCTGCGCACTAGATGATGAAGGCTTAGAGTAATAGCTATGGAGGTGGTGAGAATTAGTTGAATTCTGGATATATTTTAAAAGTAATAGTCAGTAAGATTTGCTGATGGATTAGATGTGAGGTATGAGAAAAAGAAAGAGAAGGTTTTTTTGGCTTGAGCAATTGGTAGGAAATTATTATTATTTTATCTTGCCCTGACTGTTCTTCTTTTCTTCTCTTGCCCCACTCTTACACAGTTTCCATTTATAGTAGCTTACTGACACTTGTTCCCAGCCAAAGCCACAGGAAAAAAGTTCTGTGCTCTGCTTTTCCACATCCCTTCAGATTGGCCTTGCTTGCCGCTCCTGCTATTGGCCTGACAGCCCATCCTCTCTTCTTCATCCTTTCTTCCTGGCTTCTTTGTGCAGTATGCTCTCGTTAGCTGGGCGGCCTACAGGAATTACTGCAGGAAATCTTGCAGTGCTTCTGTTGTTGTCTGTAAATGTGTCTGTGCTTCCTTGCATGAACCCCTCATTTAAGATGGCTTGTAAATCCAAGAAATGTATAGAGTCTGAAGTTTAGGGAAACATTGGAGAAAACTGAATGGTTCAACATGAGGCAAGCATAGATTTTGATTCAGTGTCAAAATAAAGTCAGAAATAAACATCTTCATTTAAATGTGCTGTTGAAAATAAAACTGCCACAGAAAATTGGGAAGAGGTAGAATGACCATAACATATCACAAATAGTTCCATTGACTTACAGATGCAGATGACTGTATGATAGCTTTGTAAAGTAGTGAGTAAAGAAGGGGAAAGTTAATGATAGCTTAGGGACCAGATTTGGTGATCTGCAAAAGTAGCAGATGTATGAGCCCTTCTTCTCTTGATGTGGAGCCTGGCACTGGAATTACAAATAATAGTACCAACTATCAAATACTGAATACCGATACTATTAAAATTAGAAGGTAGTATCCAGGACTTTTAAGCATAGAAAGCCTTGCTTTTCACTCTAAGGTGATAGAGGGTCACAGAAGTATGGGTGGACATTAGGTTATTATGAAATAGCTTTTACAAATTAAAACCTGGCCAGGTGCAGTGGCTCATACACTTTGAGAGACCAAGGTGGAAGGGTTAGCCCTACTCCTCTGAAAGGTGTCTTGAAAATTGCTTTTTATTTGTTTATTTTCTAATTTTTTATTTTTACTATGGAATATATTGAGCATTGCTTTATTTATTTATTTATTCTTTTTATTGAAAAATGCTTTTTAGTTAGCTTATCTGACATCCTACGTTTTCCTCCTTTAGATAGTCCCTAATTTCCTTAGGTGTTCTTTATCTACCTCTGCCTTTCCTCTGACATGATTTAAAGCCATTTTTCCCTGAAGCAGGCCTACCCTCTCTTGTTTCATTAGTAGGAACTATCTTCCCACTTTGTGCTTCTGATTGACATATTAATTCTCTTTTCTTTTCCTTCCCCCCCACCTTTTAGGCTTGAAATCTATCTT
Source organism: Lepilemur ruficaudatus (assembly GCA_963574885.1). Classification (NCBI taxonomy): domain Eukaryota; kingdom Metazoa; phylum Chordata; class Mammalia; order Primates; family Lepilemuridae; genus Lepilemur; species Lepilemur ruficaudatus. The sequence continues at coordinate 8,869 of CAUYRT010099906.1, read as the reverse complement.
TGTTCTTCTTCCATGTTTTCATAACACCGTAGCACTATTGACCACCCCACCTTTAAAATGTTTGGCTACTCATTTACTGGCCTGGGTCTTAGCCTTTCAGTTATTTTCTTCTTTATATCTTTCAGTTTCTTTCTTTACTCAACTTCTAACTGTAATTTTTTCCCTGAAGCTCAGTTCTTAGCTTTCTGCTTATCACTGTCAGAACATCCATGCATGTAGGAAGAGCTTGAAGTATCTATATTTCTAAATTTTTCTTCTTAGCTTGTATTAGTTATCTATTGCTATATAACAGATTGCCCCAGAACTAAGTGGCTTAACACATCACACATCTATCATGTCATAGTTTCTATAGATGAGGAATCTATAGCCCAGCCCAGCTACATCCTCTGTCTCACTGTTCCTCATGGCTGCAGTCAGGACAATGGCCGGGGTCTGTGCTCTCCTCCAAAGGCTTGAATGGGGAAGAGTCTGCTTCCACGGTCACTCACTGGTTATTGACAGTGTTCAGTTTCTGAGTTGCTGGACTGAAGGCTTCAGTTCCTTGCCATGTGGGCCTCTCTACCATGGCAGCTTGCTTCAACCAAGTATGCAAGCCAGAAAGGCTTAGTCAGTCTACTAGCATGACTGAAGTCCCAGTCTTATGTAACCTAATCATCAAAGTGACATCCTTCATTTGTGCTGTATTCTTTTGATTAGAAGCAAGTCAATAGGCTCATTGCACATTCAAGGGGAAGGAATTATACAAGATGTGATACCAGTTCCTTTTTTTTTTTTTTTAGAGACAAGGTCTTACTATGTTGCCCGGGGTTGGTCTCAAACTTCTGGCCTCAAGGGATCCTCCTGCCTTGGCCTCCCAAAGTGCTGGGATTACTGGCCTGAATACCAGTTCTTAAATATGTTCTTCCTTTGTAGTGTATGTTGCTGTCCTTTATGGTCTGTGGTTTGTCTTCTCTTTTTGATGTAGTCTCTACTTTTTTTCTGAGTCATCTCATGTACTTCTGGTAGCACAGGTTCTTAAGTTAGTTTGCCTATGTTCAAACTCTTTTTCTGCTGCTTAATTGCTCTCTGATTTTAGACACATTTTCTAACAACTAACATGTTAACTTTCTCATCAGTATGATAGGAGTTAATAATAGTACCTAATTCAATAATAGGTTTGTTTGAAGATAGATGAAATAATACATAAGAAGTGTTCGGTAGATAATCTGTGCTGAATATTAGCTGTAACTATAATGAATAATAGTAGTGGCAACAATCATGACTTCAGCTGTTAGGATTTATTAAAGACCTCTTGATTTGTCTGTTATCCTGGCATCTGTAGAGGACTGATGGACATCTCCACCTGAATTTTTCATTAGTATTGCAAACTCAGCATGATTATGACTGAAGTTTCCCCTTGTGGGAGGGGGTGAGGGTTGATAGGGCTGTCTGTTGGGGAAATGGAGGAAGAGATTTAAAATTGATCCTGTTTGTGAAACTCTGTTTGTTCAACAACTATTTACAGAGTGCCTGATCTAAGTTACTGAAGAAGGTACCACAGAGCCTAGGTCAAAGTCATTCTCTCTACCCTTCTGAAATCTTACTGTCTGAGGGAAAGACAACATTGAACTTGTAATTCCAAGTGTGATGAATGTTTATGAGATAGATGTACAAGATCCTATGGGAGCATGCTAGAGGAGACCTAACCTTGCAGGCCAGGAAAGGTTTTCTTGACAAAGTAGTTATTTAGGCTGAGGCCTAAAAGGGTGAGTTGGAGTTAAGTCTGTTGAAAGTCTCCAGATCTGGAAAGAGCACAGTGTTTTAGAGGAACATACTTTATCAGTGTGAAAATTTTACTTATTTAAAAAATAATGTTTCTTATCTGTCTGTTTCTCATTCCCTTTTATACTTTTATAGTAAAACCTTTCTTCATCTCTGTCATGGATTATTTTATTTATTTATACATATATACATATATATATTTTAATATAAAGCAGGGGAGTGAGGAGGAGAGTTCAATTTCCTTTTTTCTTTTGGGACAGGGTCTTACTCTGTTGCCCTGGCTAGGGTGCAGTGGCATCATTGTAGCTCACTGGAACCCCAAACTCCTGAGCTCAAGTGATCCCCCTGCCTCAGCCTCCTGAGTAGCTGGGACTACAGGTGGACACCACCATGCCCAGCTAATTTTTCTATTTTTAGTAGAAACAGGGTCTCACTCTTGCTCAGGCTGGTCTTGAACTCCTGACCTCAAGCAATCCTCCTGCCTCTGCCTCCCAGAGTGCTAGGATTATAGGCGTGAGCCACTATGCTGGGCCTGTCCTGGATTATTAACATTATAAAAGCCTAATGTTTTTTTCTTTTTGTATCTTTTCTTTCTAGTCCATTCTATCCATTGCTACTTTTTTAGAAGAACCTTTCACTTCCTGCCATGTATTTTCTGTTCCAGCTACAGGAGCCTACTTGCAGGTCTCTGAACTTACCTTCATTTTCTACCTCTTGCATTTCCTCAGCTCTTTTCATGTGGAAAGCGGTAGGAAGGTTCTCTGACTTGCTTCTTGCTTCCATTTCTGTAAGCAGAGTCAACTTTGTCCCATCCATTGCTCTGGCACTTCCCATCACTGATAGCACACTCTTCATGGGGGCGAGTTTCCACCCCTGTTTCTTCAACTGCTGTCAGTTACTTGAGGAGGGAGCCCCTGGCTTACTCACATTGGTATGCTCAGCGTCTTGCATCGGGAGACCCAGTAAGTATTATATTTGAATTTCTACTGCACTATCCTAATTGAGATTTTAATCATTTTCTTTTTGGATTGTTATACAGTATTATATGCAGTATTACTTTTTCCCCTAATTTGTTCTTTTCCATGTACTACTCATGTCTATCCTATATAAAGTTACTTACACTTAGAAAAATTTTATTCAGAATTCTTCAGAGATTTGTTTAAAGTATACAATTTGATTCTTATGCCTTTAATGCTCACCAGCTGCTTAGGCTCACACTGTTTATCCACTCTGATTTGCCAATACTCTGAAGTACAACCACTGTTTCAGCCAGACTTTTCCTGTGGCTCCCTTTCTCCTCTTCCCAGCACATCTGGGAATTCTTTGACTCCCACACCCCTGTCCCAGCAATTCACATCTTCTGTATGCTTTAGGATCTGGACTGTCCCATTCTCAAATATCTTCCTGAACTCTGAATCTCCATTGATCTCATTTCTCAAAAACCTTATAAACCTTTTATTGCTTGAGTATCTTCTCCAGAAAGTTATAAGGGCAGGGGAACTGTTTTGCACTATTCTGTCTTATACAAAGCACCTTTTGTTATTGTTCTTGTTATGTACAGCATTATTCACATATGAACACTTGGTGAATTGCCCTTAGCTGACCCTCTACCCTGTACCTCACCTGCTTCACGACCTTCCCATCCAGTTTCTAAAACTGCAGTGAGACATTTTTAAAGTTGTGAGAGTTTTGTCCTATTGTGATCTGTTCTCCTTTCTACGCTTGCTATGCTGTTTCTAGTCCCTAATTTTCCAGATAAAAATAGCCTAGGCCAGCATGGCCTAAACTATTTTTAACACCAACTACTGGGAGAAAGGTCTGCCTTGAAGGTGAAATGAAGTTTTATGCCATCATCTAGGCCAAAAGTCAGCTGATCAGATTACAAATTGTTCTGGAACCCTGCACATCCATGACTCTCAAGAGCGTGGGGCCCGCATATCTTACCTCCCTCATCCCCCACAATGGCATGAGAATCCCTAGGAAATGGCTCACTTCAAAACAAAACAGTGTAATAGACATGATGTTGAAAGTGACCTTTTTGTTTTTATTTATATATATGTATGTTTATATATACGCCCTTCTACATGACCTAGAAAAGTCTGTAGACAGAAGCAAGCAGACACACAGTTTAATACCATGTGATTGATGTGCAAAGTAAAATTTCCAAAAGCAAAATTTTAAACTTCTAAAATTATCGTGGCTTTGACTTGGTTTTAGAACTATAATTTATTCAAGATTTCAAATACATGAAAGGAGGGTGTAAGTTATATTTAACAAAAGAGGGCATGATTTAAACAAGATGAGAAATACTTCTTTTTGTGATCAGAAAACCTTTTGGTCTTAACCACATTTCTAGGTTCAAGGATTTAATCAACGTGGGGGAAGCAGCTGATTTAACTATTAAAAGAGGACAATGATGGAGTGCAGGTGATAGGAACTTAGCAGTGTAAAGGTCATTTGAATTTGGTCTTGGAATGCATTCAAATATTATCCTTAAAAAAAGTTTCACTTGATACTTAAAATATGTTTTCATTCTCTGATTACAAAGTTGGTAAGGGAAGTAACCTGAGAGTTAATATTTACCATAGATAATTTATGTGCAAAGATTGGTTGTAGTTTTGGGTGGTTACAACCCAGCATATTTCAGGATAAAATTTCTTAAATAAGAAATGGGCTAAAAAAGCATGTGCAATAATAAAGTAACATCCTTCTCCAATAGCTGACAAGTTTTATTCAAGGCAGTCATATAAGCTAGTGTTTCATAACTTTGTTTTGCGATGGACCCATTTAGGAATCTAATAGAAGCTGTGGACTTTCTCACCCTAAAAATGAACATAGTACAAGCAAAGTTTTGCTTATAATAAAGCCCATCCCTAGACCCTATGTTAAAAACCACTGTCACAGGAGGGTTCCAAAAACCCAAAGCAAAAAAAAGCAAAATAACATTTTTAAGCATTTAATGTTAGGTTATGGTAGAATAAGGTTTCTATGTGTATTCAGTTGCTATTCTTTTCTTTAGAACTATTCAAATTATAGAGACCCAGATGAAGGAATATAAATTATAACTAGTGGTATGTATGTACAGACTTGTGAATGATGTTTGCCTTGTACAGTCTGGCTATAGAGCAAAACAAAGTTAACTGGTTTGTACCAGGATGGAAACCATGACTTAGTGACAATGTGTTACCTGGAGGGCATACCTCTCCAAACACATTTGCCAGGTTAATCCTTGCTTTAGAATTCTAGATATGCAGTTTTCCCAATAAAAGACTTGAGCGTCTTTATCACTAATGATTAATATTGGCTTGTGACTCTCTCTCTTTTCCCTCTTTCCCTTTATACTGTCCTGTCCCCTGCTGCCATTGTATATGTGCATGTGTGTTCTGCATTTGTTTTTGTTTTTACTTTTAACTGGCATTTCAGTAATATTAACCTGAATTTTTAAAAAGTAAAAGCCTTAATAATAGTACTCTGGGGCTGGGGGTGAGGATGGGGGAACACCCTTACTCATAAAAATGAAACTAGAATTCATATTGATTGATTTTGTTTGTATCAGTTTCTATAATTGTTATATCCAAAGCATCTCTTGATACTTTTGGTAGAAAGTATCTTTAAAATATGTAAGAACACTTTGTTCATATTGCTAGTTTTCAGGAACTGAGCTTTGATGTCACATAGTAACTGTAAGGTTTTTCTTTAATGTGTGCCTACTCTAAAGATTCTTGCAGGTGTTTCTTCCTCTTAGAATTGTCTAGGGAAAGGGAGAACAGTGTGGGGGAACGATTATTATTGACAGAAGCCAGTTGTGAGAATAGGAACTACTAGTATGGCTGTGGATTCTTGTCATCTGGCTGTCTTAGCACTGAGCAAATCACTCAGCAACTCTCCCAGTCTCTCCTTCTATGAAATGAGAATAATGCTGACCTAATTAACAGAAGAGATGTTGAATAAATGATTATTTATAAGGAGCTTTTTAAAAAAGTAATTATATTTTTAGCTCTCAACAGTGCCTTTTCAGATTATTAGGACCTGGCCTTGGTTGCTCTTAACTGTAAACACTTACTCCTATTCATCATGTTGGTTAACATTAGCATCACAAGTTAAAATTTGGTTTTAGATTTGAAATTCTTGACTTGCTTTTATGGGGATATCAGAACCTTATTTTTAATTAAAATCAATCTATTGTTGGTTAGGTGGTTGGCATATAGCCTTGGCACTGTGAGAAAGGAAACTGGTCAGTTGATAAGGGCATCTCGAGCTGAATTTCAGATAGTTGTGTTACCTCGTGGGTAGTGAAATAACTCAGGCTAAGGAACACCTTGATCAAAGGATCTTTCTCTCACCATGCCCTCTCCCTTTAGCAGAATGAAGTCAAGTGGCAATAAATATTTTATTTGTAATCATGAATTTAATTATTTAAGCTGTATTTAAAACATGGAAACCATTAGATGTTAATTAATTTTAGAAGTTAGTGGTGCATACGGATAAGCTAGAATGACGGATCACATCTCACACAGATGAGTTTATACTTATTTCATAGATCTTAACTGATATAAGCATAGATTTGATTGTTTTACAATTTGTTGATATTCCTTACTATTTCTTTTATTTACAACCTAGTCTATAACTTAATAGGAAGCTATAAAAACAAAATACTAAAAGTTATTTCTTCCTTTTCTAAAAAAGTGGGGGATGTTGTGGGGTTTGCCTACTTTTTAGTCATGTTTTAGGGCTTCTTTACCCTTAATAATGTCTTCTAAGTAGATATTATCAAATTTGTGGAATTGTTTTGGTGTCTGCACTGTTGAATTTGACTCACATAATAATTGCACTCATAGTAAAAAATGCATTTTAAGAAGTCTGTGTTGCCCTTGATTTAAGAAATTCATGTAGGTTTCATACTTTTTTCTAAAATTGATTATTCTTGACATTTTTAAGAGTTCAAACGTGAAACCATTAAGATATGAACTATTCTATGTATTACAGGAGTAGTATTTTTTTAGTGTTGTTGCTGGATAAAATTATTTTAGTCATTTACAAAGAAAATAAAGGTTATTGTTTGAAAATAAGGAATTGAAGGAGAAATGAAGTTGAACTACATGTGTCCATATCTGTATTTTTCTTAGATAAATGTATACTGTCTAGGTATATAAAAGAGTAATTTCTTTGAATTATATAATACTTTGAATAATTAAGGATGCTACCTGTTCAGTTTGGGAATTGCATGTATATTTTAACTGTAAAAAATCTTCCATATTGTGGAAAAGAGGTTGCTGCTTTGTGACTATGTGTTTTCTGATTATAAATATAATACAGTGCTCTAAAATACGTGAAACAAAAATTGACAGAATAGCAAGGAGCAATCAACAAATTATAATTATAGCTGGAGATTTTAATACTTCTTTCTCAGTAATTGTTAGAACAAATAGAAAGTCAACAGGATATAGAAGATTCCAATACCATCAACCACCTTAACCTCATCGACATCTGTAGAAGCCTACTTGCATTAACAGTGTGAAACACATTCTCTGCAAGCACACATGGGGCATTTACCAGAATAAACCATGTGCTGGCCGTAAAATATGTCTCAATAAACTTAAAAGGATTGAAATCATCAAGAATATGTTCTCTAACCGCAATGGAATTAAATTAGAAATCAGTAATAGAAAGAAATCTTGAAGATTTCCGTATGTGGAAATTAAATAACACATTCCTAAATAATCTGTGGGTCAAAGAAGAAATAGATATGCATTGATGAAACAGGATTAAGAGTTCAGAAATAGACCTTCACTCGCAATATTAGTTATTTTTTTTTTAAATAAAGATACCAAGGTAATTCAATGCTGGATAGGCTTTTTTGTTTGTTTGTTTGTTTTCAATAGGTGGTGTTGAAATACATGGATGTCTGTATGGGGAGAAAAAACCCTGATCCTTACACTATACGTAAAAACTAATTCAGAATGGATCATTGACCTAAATGTAAGACTGAAACTCTTTATAAAACATTAAAAGAAAACAGAAGAGAAAAATCTTTGTGATCTCAAGATAGACAAAGATTTCTTAGGACATAAAAAAACATGAACTGTAAAAGAAAAAAATTGGTAAATTGGACTTTGTCAACATTAAAAAGCCTTTTGCTTATCAAAAGGCAGCATTAAGAAAATGAAAAGACAAACCCTTTTGGGAGAAAATATTCACAAAACATATGTATGACAAAAGACTTGTATCAGAATGTACAAAGGATTTTTTAATGTAAGAAAAACAACCTGAAAGAAAAATAGGCAAAAAATTTGAACAAATATTTTACAAATGAAGACAGATGGCTAAGTGCATGAAAAGGTTCTCAGCATCATTGGTAATTAGAAAAATGAAAATGAAAACCACGGTGACATAACCACTATATTAAAACTGTTGGCAACACCAAGTTTTGCCAGGATGTGAAGCAGTTGGAATCCTCATACACTGATACATACATTCATTTGTTGTGGGAATGCAAGATGGTGTAGCCACTTAGGAAAACAGGTTGGCCATTTCTCAGAAAGTTAAGTATAACTTTATCATATGTGCCAGCGATTCTACTCTTAAGTATCTATCAAGAGAAATGAAAACATGTCCACACAAAAACTTTAGCTTTATTATTCATTATCACCAAAAATGGAAACAACCCAAATGTCCATCATCAGGTGAATAGGTAAATAGAATGTGCTACGTCATGCAATGGGATGCTATTCAGCAATAAAATGAAGTATTAATAGTTTTTTGTTTTTTGTTTTTGTTTTTTTTGAGACTGAGTCTCACTCTGTCACCCAGGCTAGAGTGCCGTGGCATTAGCCTAGCTCACAGCAACCTCAAACTCCTGGGCTCAAGCGATCCTCTTGCCTCAGCCTCTTGAGTACCTGGGACTACAGGCACACACCACCATGCCCGGCTAATTTATTCTATTTTTAGTAGAGACAGGGTCTCACTCTTTTTTTTTTTTTTTTTTTTTGAGACAGAGTCTCACTCTCTTGCCCGGGCTAGAGTGCCGTGGTGTCAGCCTAGCTCACAGCAACCTCAAACTCCTGGGCTCAAGCGATCCTTCTGCCTCAGTCTCCCGAGTAGCAGGGAC
>CAUYRT010099905.1:0-12934 GCA_963574885.1 Lepilemur ruficaudatus | reverse complement strand
AGCCGGGCATGGTGGCGCATGCCTGTAGTCCCAGCTACTTGGGAGGCTGAGGCAGAAGGATCACTTGAGCCCAGGAGTTTGAGGTTGCTGTGAGCTAGGCTAACGCCACGGCACTCTAGCCCGGGCAACAAAGTGAGACTCCGTATCAAAAAAAATAAAAAATAAAAAAAATAAAAAAAAAAAAGGGTTACATGTGCATAAGACAATTCAAACCATATAGAAGCACATAAATAAAAAAGTCAAAGTCTCTCCTCTAATAGCCTTTCCTAGAGGTAACTGCTATTAAGTTTGGTGTCCATTTCTCCAAATTTTCTATAGATATATAATTTATATTTATATATAAACATGTAATATTTTATTTATATATAAATACTTTCTTGCTCAAAACAAAGGAGTTTCTATTATGGTGTGCAACTTGTTTTATCCCCAATATATTTTGTGACTTTTTTCAGACATCGATCTATTCAGTTTTCAAGGATAAATTGTATTCTTCTATTTCATGACCCACTCAAGTACTTCATGGAATAGAGCTACCTAACAATTTTTCATAACCAAGGTGGTAATTAAGAAGGAATGAGGGAGGTACAGCACTTTTGCTATTCTTCTCCCACAAAGGGACTACTAATTAAAAAGTTAGAAATAAAATTAAAATATATTTATGTTTGAATTCACACTTAGTGTGTTCCTGATATTTATTTCTATTTTCAGTTCTGTTCATTTTTATTATGATTTCACATTTAGGATTATTCCATCTTCCTAAAGAATTTGGCTTTCTATCTTTATGAAACACTCCTCTTTATTTCTGGCAGTACTCCCTGCCTTGATGTCTACTTGGATTCTTAAATGGCCACCCCAGCTTTTCTTTGGTTAGTGTTGTCATGGTCTATCTTTTGCCATATTTTTTTCCATCTTTTCACTTTCAACATGTCTATGGGCCTCCTGTAAATAGCATGTAGTTGAGTCTTGGTATTTTCCTTTTTACCTAATATGACAATCTCTTTTAATCTTAATCTCTTTTGAAGATTTAGCCATTAATATTTAATGTAACTACTGATATGGTTAGATTAAGTCCACAGTCTCACTATTTGTTTTCTATGTATCCCATATGTTCTTTTGTCTTGTTTTCCTGCTTTTATAAAGAGAATTAAGTATAATTCATTATCCTATGTTCTTTTCTTTAGGTTTTTTAACTATATTTTTAGTGACCAACAATTATAATATGCATCCTTAACTCATTTCATCTGCCTTAAGTTGGTACTTTACCACTTCATGAATCATATAAGAACCTTCAATAATAGAATTCCACTTACCTTCTCTTGCTCTTTGTGATATTATCCTATTTTACTTATATATATGTTATAATCCCTCACAATATATTGTTATTGTTGCTTTAAACAGCAACCTTTTAAATGTTTTTAAATAGTCATTTATATTTGCCCACATTTTTCTTAATATTTGTTGAAGAGAGAGTAAACTGGGGATAAATTTTTTCATATTTTACTTGTTGAAGTATGTCGTTATTTCACTTTGTTTTATAAACTATGTTTTCATCAGATATAGAATTGCAGGCTAGCTTTTTTCCCCCTATAAGCACTTTAAAGATATTGTTCCATTGTCTTCTGGCTTCCATTTTTTGTTTGAAAAGTCACTGTTATTCTTATTGCTATTTTCCTAAATGTAATTTATATGTCTTTTCTCTGGCAGTTTGAGATTTTCTCATTATTTTTGGTGTAGAGTAGTTTAATTAGGTGTGGTTTTATTTATATTTATCTGCTTGGGGTTAACTGAGCATCTTGAATCTAGAAAAGGCTTATTTCCTCTCTGGTACTTAGTTCCTCTAAATTTCTTCTCTATTATCTTTTAAAAATACTAAAAATTGGTTTTGGTTGTTTAAAGAGTAGTGATTTACTGCAACTTCCTGCATTCTAGATGAAAGCTGGGAGTTCTGCCTCTGATATTTAATTTTTTTTTTTTTTTTTTTTTTTGGATACAGAGTCTCACTCTGTTGCCCAGACTAGAGTGTTGTGGCATCAGCCTATCTCACAGCAGCCTCAAACTCCTGGGCTCAAGCAATCCTCCTGCCTCAGCCTCCCGAATAGCTGGGACTACAGTCATATGCCACCATGCTCGGCTAATTTTTTTTCTATATGTATATTTTTAGTTAGCCAATTAATTTCTTTCTATTTTTAGCAGAGACGGGGTCTCGTTCTTGCTCAGGCTGGTTTTGAACTCCTGACTTTGAGCGATCCACCCACCTGAGCCTCCCAGAGTGCTAGGATTACAGGCATGAGCCACCGCGCCTGGCCCCAATTTGCTTTTGGTTCACCTTCATTTCTAGGGTTCAGCTCACAGGCTTACTACACTGAGGGGTTGTTTGCTGCTGCTTCCCTCTCTTGATCAGCTCTCAACTCCATATTTAACTCCTTAGCTTTGAGAGGCTGTCAAAGGCACCAGTCTGTCTTGCAGTTCCTCCACTTATGATTTCCAGATTTAGCAAATAAAAATGCAGAACACCTAGTTAAATTTGAATTTTAGATCATCAACAAATAATTTTAGTACAAGTACATCCCATGCAATATTTGGGGCATACTTATACTAAAATATTCATTCCTTATCTGAAATTCAAATTTAACTGTATTTTATCTGGTAACCCTACCTCTACTGCTTTAGCAGTTGGAGCTCCCTAATCACTGGGCCCACTTTTCTGGATTTGTATCTTCTGGATCTTGGCCTTGGTGATCCTTCACTGGTTTAGTAGACCTTTGATGCTTCTAAAAAATTAGTTTTTATATTTAACTTGGCTTTTCTAGTTATATTCAGTGGGAGAGACTTACACATCTTATCAGATATGTAAATCTCCCATCTCTAGTCTTTTCCCTTCTTGCCCACCCTCATACCCCAACTCCTAACATTTGCTGCTAAGGCAAATGTGATAAATATCAAGGTGTAGGTTCTCACATTATTTAATAGAATAATTTTTATTGATTATATTACTGTCATATACTTCTCAAGAAGCAATCTCTTCTATGAGTGGAAACATCCAGAGCAAGAAAAAAATGTAAAATATTTAAAGAGGAAAAATAATTCTGCTTTCGTGGTTAAAATGCCTAGGTATAAAGATGCTTAAACAGCAATTGAATTATTTAAGTGCATACTATCTTCCAGACCCTCTTTTAGGGTTTGGAAATATAGCAGAAAAAAAATCCCCCTGCTCTCATGGAGCCTGTATTTCTGTGGGTAAGAAAGATACGCAAAGAGGCACTATATCCAATGGTAATCAGAGGTGTAGGAGTAGGTACTAAGGTGATGTGCAGGGAGTAAGGAAAGGTGCTAGAGAATGCTGTTGGGGATGTTACAATTTTAAATTGACTATTCAGAGAACTTCTTCAAAAGTTACTTGAAATAAAGTGAAGGAATCATGCAAACACCTGTGGAACGAACATTCTAGATAGAGAGGACAGCAAGTACATCAAGCACTTGGGACAAGATTGCACCTGACATATTCAAAGGGGCATCAGGAGGCCAATGTGGGCTGGGTGTGGTGGCTCACGCCTGTAATCCTAGCATTCTGGGAGGCCAAGGTGGGCGGATCGTTTGAGCTCAGGAGTTTGAGACCAGCCTGAGCAAGAGCAAGACCCTGTCTCTACTAAAAAAGAAAGAAATTACTTGGACAGCTAAAAATATATAGAAAAAATTAGCCGGGCATGGTGGCGCATGCCTGTAGTCCCAGCTACTTGGGAGGCTGAGGCAGGAGGATCGCTTGAGCCCAGGAGCTTGAGGTTGCTGTGAGCTAGGCTGATGCCACGGCACTCTAGCCTGGGCAACAAAGTGAGACTCTGTCTCAAAAAAAGAGAAAAAAGGAGGCCAGTGTGACTGGAGCAGTGAGGAGGAGAGCAGTAAGGGTTGGGTTTGGAATACCGGACAATGAGGTAACGTCATGAGAGACCACTGCATTCTTTATCCCATCTCTAAGGCCTAGAATGCAAACCAATGTTAAACAAAACCAACAAAACATCTTGTACCCTATTTAAAACATTTGCCAACATTTAAACAAGTGAGAAAATTCCATATAATTCTGTATTTCTAGTTTCTCTTTAAAATTCAGGATTTGTCCTTTAGAACACAAGTCCGATCAGTGGGAGTTGAGAAGTTCCTGCTCCCTTCAGGCAGGACCGTGATCTTCCATTGGCCACAGTCCCCACTACTCTGTACTGTCACCCTGAGCCTGTTTGCTTGCTTATGCTTCATGCCTGGCCCCTGTCAGCATGTGTTACCTCTAAAGTAATACATTTCTGTTTACAGGAGATTTGCAACCTCACCTTCTGCTATGCTCAGAAATCATCCCACCGTATCCCTCTCATATTAATTTCTTACTCCATTGTCTCTTCAGAACCCTCTGCATTTTCTCAAGCCTCTAGCTCCACTCTTTTGCCTATACAGATGCAACTACCTTCTACTTTGGGGGAGATGTTCTTGATGATTTTGAGATTGATGTTGTTTCCTCTGTACCATTAAGTCTGTCTTTATCCAACCCCGTAGCCTGTGATGTCCATCACTGCACTACTGTGCCTCCCGTGAATATACCTCTCTAGTGCTCCCTGGGAATTAAGACACCAGCACATTTTATTTATCCTTCTGGTAATGCCATAAAATGGACCAGTGGGTTTCACAAAGGAAAACGACTTGTGGAGAATCAAGTCTTGCTCAGTGTTACTGGTCCTATGGCCTGTTGTTGGATTCTTGCTGTCTGCTGGTCTATTTCTCTAGGGTGCCTTTCAGATACCAACTTTGCTGAACTTGAAGGTTATGCTTAGAGATAATTTTCTATTGTCTTTTTAAAAATTGTGAAATGCAACACATGCACAGAAAAGCAGGTAGAACTCACGTTCAGCTTAAGCAAAGGGCTGTAACCACCACCAGCTCAAGAAGCAACATTTCAGTGCCCCCAAATCCCCTCGTGTCCTGACCACAACCCTGCCTCTTAGCTAAAGGTGGAGCTCTCTTTGGCTTTGTTTCACCTTGCTTTATAGTTCTACCACCTACATATGTTTGTACCTCTCAACACTGTAGTACAGTATTGCCTGTTTTTAAACTTCATATAAATTGAGTTGTATTGGTGTGCTCTTGTGTCTAATTTTTCACTCAACATTGTCCCAAAAGTTCATCTATATTGCTAAATGTAGCTTTAGCTTGTTTTCATTGCCATATGACGAATTTCACTATGTCAACTTACCAGTTTTTAAATCCACTTACTATTGGATAATGGGATCATTTCTAGTTTTGAATGGCTATGGGCAATATAAATATATATTTCTGTATATGCATGTACGATGACATTTCTGTAGGGTGGCCGGGCATTTCTGGGTCATCAGATGTAGCCATGGCAGTGTGTGTGGTGCAGCCGGCTCTTCCTGGCCTAAGAGCCACTTGTTAAATTTTGTGGAAATTTACAAGCAAGCAAATTGCTAACAGCTATTATTAAAAATTCAATTATATAAACTTACAATTATTTTTAAAACAAAGATGACACATACTAAAGACTCATTATTTTACTGAAGACTCTAGTTATTTTCTGACATTCTGTTGTTCTCTACACTCGAGGTTACTGCTCCTGCTGATCGCATCTGTAGGGTGGAAACACTGTGGAATGGTGTGCTTGCTATTGGGCGTCTTTTCTGAATTCCACATTCAGGGAGGTCACACTGGTAGCTTGAAATCAGTCATAGCGGCAGCATTTACACCATGGAAATAAACACCACAAATCAGGGCTTTCCTTCTGGAGAGCTGGTTGTTAAACACTTAGCAGCCCACCACTGGATATGGCGTCAAATTTATCAGATAATCCCAAACCGTTTTCCCAAGTTGTAACAATTTACATTCCCACCAGCAATTTCAGAGTTCCTGTAGATCCTTGCCAGCACTTACATTTAATTCTGCTGGGCAAGTGACAGTATTTAATTGCCGTTTAATTTGCATTTCCCTTCGGCACTTGTCTTGTTTATTGGCTATTTGGATTTCCTGTTTCTGTGAGGGGTTTCTCCGAGTCTTCTGCTCATTTTTCCATTAGGTTGACTGTCTTTTTTTTAAACTTATTATTATTATTGCTTTGTAGGATATTTTCTTTTCCAAAGGTTATGAGCCCTTTGTTGATTATGTGTATTGCAAATATTTCCTGGGATTTTTCACTTTTCCCTTTTTTGTTGTAAAACAGGAATAGAAAACCACCTAAAGTATTGCTTAATAAATTTTTATGAAACACCTTACAATCACTACCCAGGTTGAGAAATAGAACCTTGCCAACCACTTTGGCAGTAGTGTCTCTGTGCCCCATGCTACTGACAGCCCTTACCTCCTCCCTAAAAGTAATGACCATCGAGATGTTGACAATTATCACTTCCTTGCTTTTCTTTGTAGTTCCAACTCTCAAATGTGTGTCATTATAGGCTATAGTTTAGTTTTGCTTTTTTAAAATAAATGTCTTTGAGGTCTCTTAATTTACAGGTTTCCCTCTTCTTTTTATTTTTGCAGTTTGAAGAAATTGAGTCATTTGCCCTATGAAGTTTCCCATAGACTGGCTTTTGGTAATTGAATCCCTATGATGTAATTTATCATTTTCCTATGTCCTTTGAAGTTTGAGGCTTGATCCTATTCAGGTTTAATTTTTTTTTTTTCAAAGATAAGCTCATAGGTGGCAATGTGTGTTTGCATTGGAAGGCACTTAATGTCTGGTCATCTCTTCTTCTGTGATGTTACTAGCCAACACGCATTAATTCATTAGGGAGTGGAAAGTGGGGAGATTCTAAATCCATTATTCTTTCATATATTAGCTAGGCTACTTCTATACAGAGAAACTTCTCCTCAACTACTGGTTGGTTACTTGGTGGTTCCATCTATAAAGAAAACCAGGGAAATTTTTTGGTTCAATTTCCTACTATTTAAGGAGTTCATTCTCTATCATACTATGGAAGTGACTTTTTTCTTTTATGATGATGTACATATTTGAGTATCTTGTCTGCCACCCTTATCTTTTTATGGCTGTGCAAATTCTTTCATCTCTGGCCTGTGGGAGCCTGGCCAAGAAACACAACCCTGTTAGTCTTTGATAGCCTCCCTATTTTCTGATGTGACAATATGTTCCAGGCTCGTCTTGTACATTCCTATTCTGGTTCTGGAACCATCCATATTCTCTAAGAAGCCAGGCCTGGTTTCTTTTAACAGGAAATGGTGTTTCAAGACCATAGTCTTGGTGCTAGGTGTGCTCACTGCTAACAGGTTGCTCATGGTTATTTCTAGGTGGTCTCAGCAGACAGTTAGGAAGCTAAATGAAAATACTTTTAGTTCATGCTGATACTTCTATTTCCAAGTCATGACCGCAGGGTTTCTACTTACCTTCTTTCAACTTATCTCTGTTACCTCTATCATTCCACATAGAGGATCCTTGATCAAGGATTCAGGGGTGATAGAATAGACTGTCCAGTAATCACACACTTGTCCTTCCACATCACATGGGCCACACTCTCAGAGCTACAAAACCAGTACTGCCACCACCAAGATTACTGAAGACAGCTATCTTTTCCACGTGCTCTCCCCATTCTCTTTGCTCTTTTAATGGTGTGCTCTATCTGTATCTCCAGAGCAAATAACTATTGCATATTGTATTTTCTCCCTTATCATCCTGATTCCTCATAAGCAGGAGCTTACTCAGGGATGCTGAGGCAGAACTGACACCTCCTGTGCACAAGAACTTTGCAGGGCATCTTTGCATATTAAAAAGAGCAGGTTTCAAACAAAAGGGAAGTATACTCCACCAAGGTCACATGTTACCTATCTTCATATGTGAACACGTACACTCTTCCCTCCCCTTAACTGATATTTTAGGTTATGCAATTAATCCTAGCAATCTCACTAGATGATCCGTTAGCACAGAGAACGAGAAAGAAAGGTAACAGTCATGGCTGTTTCTGGGTTTATAAACTTTGAAATAATACAAATACAGAAAGCTTCTGGAATTTAGAGGATTACAAAAAGAAGGGCAATTCTTGGTGGAAATACACAAAGTTTTATTTTCAAAACTTTGTTTTCAAAGTTAGTATCTATATCTTTCTAGGAAAAAAAATCCAGGCTTTTTGTTAAAAACTCTATCAATATAGAAACATTTTAAAAGCCACCTTAAAAAAAATCACTCAAACTCCCATTACCAAGAGGGAGTTCCAAAGTTGGAATTCCATATTGTCAATTAAAACTTTAGTTCTGATTATGTTACTTATCATAACTTCTGCCAGAACTTCCAGAATTCTCAAAGTCACTTCAGATAAAAGGAAGAAACAAACAAGCTATACTTAGAATCATGAAAATGCAACTCAAATGTTTCGATAAATATAGTAGTACAACTCATAAGTTGAAGCTGTCAGGTTATTACTGGTGTATAGTAAGTTGTACCATGTGGTCATCAAATGCCAACTCTACCTGTAGAAAAGCAAAGCAGCAATTTCCCTACAATATACTTGACCATGCAGGTGTAAGTGGCAGGAAAACAGGTAATCAGGTTGAAGAAATTAGATTAATTATGCAAAAAATCCTTTATGTATCAAAGATGTATTCAGCTATGTGGTGCTGGCATAGGTACTTCAATCATACCATTAACATGCCAATTAGACAAAGCAAACATCAGCTCAATGGCTCTTGTTTTAAAACACTGGCTATAATATCCTAGATACCTGCTCTGACTGTCCCAAATAATGGTTTGCCTAAAGGCTCAGCAATCCCAGTTAGAGGTTAAAAAAGAACTTCTGACATCAGGCAGGCTGACGCAACTATAACTTTCATCTGATGTATTCACAATGAAGTTACAACACAACAGTTTACCTCAGAGAATCAGGTCTTTGTTAAACTTGGAGTCATCTACCTATTGTGAAATTAGTGGATTCAGGCAATGCAATGGTCTTCACAGGCACTAAAAATTGGTAAGAAACCTATTTGCATGCAGCCTTCCCTAAGTCACTACTTCAACTACTGCCCTTTCCTATGTGCAGTATTTCTGCCATTGAGGAACATCCTTGACCACCATCAGCCTCCCATGAGAACTTGTTAAAAATGCAACTTCTTGGGTCCCACCCCAGACCTCCTGAATTAGAAACTGGTGTGGGGTCACGCAATCTGCGTTGTAACAAGCCCTCTGGGGAATGCAAGTTCAAGTTTGAGAACCGTAATCTAAGAGATCTGAGTGACAAATCACTTCCTGCTGCTTTGTGAAATTAAAGTGTGCTCCAGAAGCGTTTGTTCACTTCTCTGAGCAGAATCCAGAGAGAATTGTTTATCTACTGCATTGGAATAAGACACACTCACACTTTGTGGGTCTGTGGTTTTTTTCCTGAGACTGGTGTGGACCCCAGTCACTGCCACCCACTGCCCTATGATTCACCATGAAGTCTGCTGGAACCATGATTACAGGAAAGTACAAACCAACCCTAACTCATTTAGCAGTTTCTCCCATTTTCATAGCTTACCCACACAGGCAGGAGACCCCTCCTAAGCTATATAACTCGGTTTCCCTCACAGCCACTGCAACTACAGTCACATAGGGAGTTTCATTAAATACTGTCCCAGAGCTCACCAGCTGTGCCTTCTCCCTGACCAGTTTCCTTCTGGGGCCCTTCAGGTGGGAAGCAGACCCAGCAGGGAAGCTGGGTTATAAAACGTGTACTTCTCTTCCTATCTCCTATAACCCCCAAGCAATTACCCTGAAATTACTTTTATTGCCCTCTTTTTCTTACCAACAAGAGAAGAGTAAAATGTTGGTGCAGGGCAGAGATGCACAGGCAGCTGGGAAATTTTATGACTGAAACATATCAGGTTTAAGCACATGTTCCTGTAAGTAAACATCAGCTTTTACATCCCAACTTTCCAGCCCATACCTGCTCTCTGTCCTTTCCTCGGTCATCTGCCTTCTCCTAGTCATCTCTCTCTTCATTAGCGCCTCCAAAATAATGAGTTGGGGTTCAAATGGGAATAGCTTTGAGGTGCTCACTTGCTTGTATTTCCCCTTCATCTTCTTAGAAGGTCTGAGAAGTGGTCTCTTTTTGCCAGTTTTTGCCCCTTGGATTGCTGGGCTAGACTCAGGCTCACTGGAGGAGCAGGTGGCTCCTTAGGGGAGGAGGAGGATTACTCTTGGTTCATTGCCTCCACCTGCCAATCTGCCTCACCCCATCCCACAGATCCCAAACTGCTAGATTTCCTAATTAAACACTGATTCAGCAGAGCTCAGAGACTTGGATATTTCAGGTTGCCCTTTCTCCATGGAAGTCCCCAAGTGAAAACAGATATCTCCTCCCTAAGAATCCCTCTCAGAAAAAGGAAAGAGTTCTGGCCATTTTGAGCAAGATTTTGAGAAGGGAAACTTTTTAGGAAGAAATATAGTTTAACAAAATATTGGGTACTATAATCTTTATAAGCTTGGCAAGTCTTACTTCCAAAAATCTGATGAGGCTCTAAAATCTCCATGACTCCCCCCCTTTTGAAGTGAGACCGTCACATGAAGGCAGTAAGTACAGGGTAACGTGGGACCCCTACCTACACCCATCACTGTCCAGGCACCCTTCAGAGAGAAGCTGAAGATCCTAAGTCAAAAGGAAGAACCAGCACTGGCAGAGCAGGAACACACACACCATCAGTGGGAGAAAATCAGCGCAGCAGGTAGAGTCGAGAAATGATTCCCCTTGGCGCACAGAGCATGAGAGATGTTTGAAAGGCAAGTCCTCACTGGTGTTAGCTCTGCATTCAGGACAACTTGGTACAGTACATTGTCAATGTCAAAATTGGAATTGAGCCTTACGCTGGCGCATGTGTGTGAGGTCATCGCGCGGACTGGCGGGCGGGGTCGGGCGGTTAGAACCAGACGCAGATGGAACCCGGAGCCCGGAACCCGAGCCGGGCGCGCCCGCGGGCAGTGGACACGGTTCTGCGGAGACAGCCGAAGATGGCAGTGAATGTATACTCGACGTCAGTCACCAGTGATAGCTTAAGTCGACATGACGTGCTGGCCTGGATCGATGAGTCTCTGCAGTTGACTCTGACAAAGGTCGAACAGTTGTGCCCAGGGGCTGCCTATTGCCAGTTGATGGACGTTCCGTTCCCTGGCTCTATTGCTTTAAAGAAAGTGAAATTCCAAGCTAAGCTAGAACACGAGTACACTCAGAACTTCAAACTACTACAGGCCGGTTTTAAGAGGATCGGTGTTGACAAAATAATTCCTGTGGATAAATTAGTAAAAGGAAAGTTTCGGGACAATTTTGAATTCGTTCATTGGTTCAAGAAATTTTTTGATGCCAACTGCGACGGAAAGGACTATGACCCTGTGGCTGCCAGACAACGTCAAGAAACTGCAGTGGCTCCCGCCGTTGTTGCTCCAGCTCTGAATAAACCGAAGAAATCTCTCAGCTCTAGCAGCGCAGCTCCACGGAGGCCCATTTCGACAGAGAGAGCTACTTTTATGCCTTAAGGCTGGCCCGGGGGTGGTGCGGAAGAATCCCGGTGTGGGCAACGGCAATGATGAAGCAGCCGAGTTGATGCAGCAGACCAACGTATTGAAACTTACTGTCGACGACTTGGAGAAAGAGAGAGATTTCTACTTCGAAAAGCTAAGGAACATAGAATTGATTTGCCAGGAGAACGAGGGGAAAAATGACCCTGTATTGCAGAGGATCGTAGACGTTCTCTGTCCCACAGATGAAGGCTTTGCGATACCTGATCAAGGGGGTGCACAGGAGGAACAAGAAGAGTATTAACAGCCTTGGACCAGCAGAGCAACATCCGAATTCTTCACTCCAATCATGTGCTTAACTGTAAAATACTCCCTTTCATTGTTCTTAGAGGACTCACTGGTTTCTTTTCATAAGCAAAAAATACCTCTTCTTAAAGTGCACTTTGCAGAAGTTTCTCTCTTTTTCCAATAAGTTTGAGTTAGGAACATTTTTTTTTTTTTTTTTTTTTTTTGAGACAGAGTCTCACTCTGTTGCCCGGGCTAGAGTGAGTGCCGTGGCGGAGTTAGGAACTTTTACCTTGTTAGGAGAGCAGTATTAACATCTAGTTGGTTCACCTGGGGAACAGAGAGGCTGCCATGGGGCTCACTGTGTGGATGCGGGTCCTACTGATCACTGGAGATGGGGTTATGTAACTTGCTGAGGTGGCGACCTCAGTAGAGAAATGTAAAGACTGAATTGAATTTTAAGCTAATGTGACATCTTGGCAGAGAACATTGTAATAAATAAAGAGTATTTAAAATATGCTTCCATATTTCAAAGTATAAAATATAACATGACAGGAGATTTTATGTCTTTGACATTGTATCTGGGAAGGAAGGGCCAGACCTCAGAACCTCTGGAAACTGCTGTGACTGGTCTTACAGGGCTGCTTGAATCCTCACAGGCCTAGGCTTCGGCCCAAAAGGAAAGTTTAAAAAGTTGCTCTGTAAAGCCATCTGGTGTCATTGACCGATTGCATCCCTGCTAAAAAAGCAAGAGGCATTGTTGCCTGGATGAATAGAGGGTGTTTCAGCCCTGAGATGTTATGAGTTGAAGAGCTCGATTTTCATTGAACATTTCTCTGACAACTTTTCCGATTATCCCTGAGATTTCTATGTATTATGCTTTTTGGGAATAGAGGTGTGTCCAGTTTTTTTTTTTTTTTACAAGTAGGGAAGGTTTTTAATAGTTTTTTAATCTAACAACTACTTTGGGGGACTTGCCGACATCTCTGGGATTTGAATGGAGGTTGTGTCCCATTTTACTGTCTTTTAGGTTTACATTTAACATGTTTCTCTTCTCTGTTCCCCTTGCCCACTGGGGACTCCTCTTTGGCTCCTTAAAGTTTGCTGCTTAGAGTTGAAAGTGCAGCAGGCAGGTGATCATGCTGCAAGTTTTTTCTGGACCTCTGGCAA
>CAUYRT010099902.1:0-54286 GCA_963574885.1 Lepilemur ruficaudatus | reverse complement strand
TCCTAAGGTTTTTCCTCCTCTGACAATGTATATCACACTAATGAGGAAAAAGAACTCCCAACAATAAATGATATTTGGTATCTTTCCTTATAAATAGGAGCTTAGACCCAGATTTAATTTAATTGATAAAAATTAAACACCATCTTATTGCATCTTGGATTTACAGAACAAATTCATGCTTTTACACAGATTATTCCATATAATATTTGCAAATATTTTAAGTATTTAAGGTAAGTAGTTATCCCCTTTTACAGGAGGGAAACTGAGGCACAGTGTAATACACACACACACACACACACACACACACAGAGTACTTGCATAGTGGAAGAAATGATAGACAGAGGACCTGTGTGTATTGTGTGGAATCATTTGGACACAAGTAACAACAACAACAAAAAAACACAATTCAACTGGCTTAAACCGAAAGAAAATAATTGACTGGTATAACTGTAAAGTCTGAGAACAGGGCTGGCTTTTGGCATTGGAAGTCAGCTAATGTCATTAGAATTTAGCTCTCCTGTATTTCTAGACTCTCTGTGTTCTGTTCTGACTTATTCCTAGATTTTGTGCAGGAACAGGATGGCTGCCAGCAGGTTCAGAGCTGCATTCTCCCAGGTTTGAGAGCTGCTGAAAACGTGGCGCCTCTCTTAAAATCCCCCCACGAGCCTCCCTGTGCCTTGCTGGCTCTGGGTGGGTCCCGGTCACTTTGGCTAGGGCAATGGAATGCTCCTTTCCACCAGGCCCGAGTCATCCAGATGCCCTTGGTGTTGGGATGTGAGGGAGACACCTGCACCTGCACGTGGGCTGAGGCCGAAAAGGCATGTAGAGGTGCTGTCCCGGGAGGGTGAGCTAATGCTGACTGTCCAAATGAAAACGGAAGCAATGAAGATGTCCACTCAGCCTTCTCTCTTTTTTTACTTCTTGCCTGAAGCCACATGATTGGCCTCTGAGGTGCTAAAATTTAGATTGAAGGACAAAATATAAATGATGTGAGGGAAAGCCCTGTACAGCAAGCTGAATAATGTCCCCTCCAACCCCCCGCCACTCACACACAAGATATCCAGGCCTTAATCCCCGGAACCTGTGATTCTTTCTTCATATGGCAAAAAAGCACTTTGCTGATGTCATCAATTAAGGATCTTGAGATGGGGGAGATTATCCCGGATTATTTGGGTGGACCATAAATGCAATCACAGATGTCTTGGTGAAGGGGACCTGAAACCATAAGACTGGTGCAGGTGAGGGGGCCCAATTCCCCTCAGTCACCGTTTGTCAGGGGTGATTCTATTCCCGAGTTCCCAAGCTCCTTGGAGGAAACCCTCAAGCATATCAGGAACACAAGGTGACTTCAACAAAGTTAATCTCTGCCCCAGATTGTCCTCAATCTGCTCCCTCACCTGCGGGAGAGGGGGAGAACAGAGCCCTGAAATGGTCCCTCTCTGAAACTGGCCATGGGTTCACAGACCTCTCAGACTGCGGATTTGAGCAACCTTTTCAGGTCCTCACTCCACTGTTGTTGACAAACGCAATGCAGCGTGACAACACTGAGGGCAATGGAGACGGCTCCGAGCTGCTGCAGATGAAGGAGCAGCAGGAAATGAGCCGAGGAGTAAGAGGGAGAGTTATGCCCCAGGAGACGCTGGCAATAGAATAGCAACCTTCCCAGAGGATAAGGATGTGAGACATGAAATTAAGAATTCCTCCAAGGGTCAAAGGGCCAAGGGAGATAGTTAAGGCTGAGCAGTTCCCAGCTCCTTACCCATAATAAAGAGATATCCTGAGAACCAGGGAATCAGGAAACTCCCAATATCAAGATGCAAATCTGAATAATGCGGTGGCCCAAGGGTTCACAGAATGCTCCTTCCACTGAGAATGTTGGTTGCAAAAGACCAAGGCAAACTATCTCTTATAGAACATCTTGTGGAGGAGTTAAAGCTTCCCTTAGAGGTACAGCTGCATAGCCAGCCACAGGGTTGTGTCTTTGAAAAGCCCCTTGCTTCAGATAGCTTGGCCCCCAGTGTCTCAGAGTCCCATTTTCCCATTGTGCTCTCTGGGGACCTGGCAGTTTCCCAGATGTTCTATGCCCACATGGAGAACAGCAGAAACATTAATGAAAACCAGGAGTCCTGGATTTCTAAGTTACAGGCCCCAGGGAAGAGCCAGAACAGTAAGTTAGACCAAACTGAAGAAAGAGAGGCCCCAAGGAGACCCAAATCAGAAGAGGATGGAGGAGAAGATGCAGGATTGAGACTCTCCTGCACCAGAGTAAAGAGCTGCCCTGCCCAGTGCATGGGGTTAGCAGAGGCCCTTGTGATCAAACTTCCTTGATACCTGACACAGAAGGAATAGACACCTCCAAAAAGGAAATTCCTAAAGAATGAGGCAGATGGTTCAGGGGCTTTGTTGCAGAAATAAAGTCAAAAGGCAGGAAGGTTTTCTGTACAAAGTAGGCTCAGTTGGAAGCAGAGCTGCCTTAATGCAAAGAGGGAAACTGAGGCACAGGAGCACATGGTAGTCAAGAGTCTTATCATGGAAAAGAAACTGGGATTAGATGTGGACTTCATACATGGGAGGAAAGTCAGTTCAAGGAGGACCTGTAGGCCCAGACAGAGCCTGTAATTGGCCATTTCCTGTAATTAGAGGACTCCCTGCCACCTGAGCAAAGTCAGTACGCTTGCCCCTTTGCTCTGCAGAGAGACACTGTCTCTGTCTTCCAAGGCTATTTGCCACATACACTCATCCTTGAGACGACAGTCAGAACAAAGGCAGTCACTCTCTCTGTGTGTAAGACATGCAGAAACCTGAGAGACCAACTGAAATTGTCACCCAACAACAGTAACAAAGGGAAATCAACCTTCCTTTTACCTTATTTTTCTTTTAACTTATTTCTATCCATAGTACTTCACTCTTTTCATCCATATGGTGGAATCTGAAGCACTTCTCAGAGTTCTGGACTGATTCAAATTGTATAGATTTATTAATGGCCCTCAAATATTCTCTTTCAATGAATATTCTTTTGATTATTATTGAAGTTTAACACTTACAATTTATTTAAGAATTATATTTCACCTTAGATTAATTCTACCCATGTTCTTTGTTATTTACCTGTTATACTCTGGGGCTATAATTGTGCTCCTTGGTCTTAAAGTTACAATTTTAAACCTCAAAAATAAGGTGTAGCATTGGTCGAAACTGCCCAGCCTGGGTCTGAGCAATCCTGTTTGTAAGAATGTCTGGGAGAAGGGCCCTGCTCCCTGCAGTAATTCTTGATTCTTTCACTTATCTGACATTTAAAGACTCGCCCCCTTTCTTTGTCTAATTTTGGAAAAGGATAGACATTATAAAACTTTGTCTAAATCCAAATGCCAATAAAGATACAATACCTCCATGTTTTTTGAAATGATAGCCAAAGATCAAAGGAAAGGAAATTTCATATGGTTTATAAGACCTTATATATACTGAACAGACTATGCTTTGAAATTTCTTGTGCTTTTTTTTTGTTTTTGTTTTTGTTTTTTGAGATGGAGTCTATCTATGTTGCCCAGGCTAGTCTTGAACTACTGGGCTCAAATGATCCTCCCATCTCAGTCTCCTGAGTACCTGGAACTACAAGCACATGCCACACCTCGCCTGGCGTAGTGAAATTTATAAAAAGACAGGTAAGCTTATTGGACAGACTTTTCCTTCACAATAATACAGCTAGTTTATATTTTTAAAATAAGTGTATTAGGCAGAAAATCTTCACAGAGGTTATGAATCTATTCATTAAATATTAATAGTTCTGATGTTAGAAAATGATCTAGATTAGGAAATTTTGCATTCCTTTATTTACATGGTTCAAAAAATACAAACACAAAAAAAAGGCACACAGTAAAAAAGACTCCCTCCCAACCGTATCTACTCTCTAAATATTTGTATTAGTTTCTTGTGCATCTTTCCCAAGCAAATCAAACACATACTCTAATTCATCTTCCCTCCTTACATAAGAGTTAATTACATTGTTCTGCCTTTGTTTTTTTCACTTTAAATATCTTGAGATTTTTCCATGTCAGGACATAGAATGTTTTCTCCTATTTATTGCTTCATATGTAAAAATTAATTATTCAACCAATAATGTTTGACATACATTTGTGTCATTTCCCATTTTATTCTAGTTCAAATAGTATCATAACAAATAATCTTTTATATCTGTCCTGTCGTATATGTGCAACATAAATTATCAGAAATGGGATGACTGGGATAAAGGATATATAGATTTGCAACTTGGATAGATTTACCAAATTGCAATACATAGGGTTGGTACCACTTTGCACAATCCTAGCAGCATCTGAGTGTGTTTGCTCATGGCATAAATTTCAAAGTGCATTCCACAAAGCTAGTGGGAATGTTCTCTGATATCATTACTCACCACATAGACCAAATGCTTTAAAGAGATAGCCATCTATATTTATATAGAACTCTGACATCAATTTAAAGCACCAGAATATATTACTGAGCAGTTTATATCCTTTAAGACATAAAGTTGTGGATTTCTGGAAAGTTGAAGTAAATAGAGAATATTTATACACCACAGGAAATCATCAGGTATCTATCAAATGATTAACAAAGATTTATTATCATAGCCACAGATAATAATCTTCTATCTGTCAATAAGTGAAATTACATGTCTTCTTACATTTATATGCATTGTTGAGAAGTAAAAGATCAAAACATTTATACCTAATTAGAAACTTTATCCAGAAAATACTAGTCATAAACCCAAGGAAGATAAAGTAGATTCCTATTTACTTAAATAGCATAGTAGTTAAAACAACAGGGTTTAAATTTAGACCATTCTACTTTGTCAAAGATCACTTGGCTGTATGTGGATGATTTTATATCTGAGTTTTCTATTCTATTCCATCGGTCTATGTTTCTATTTTTGTGCCAATACTATACTGTTTTTGTTACTATGGCCTTTTGGTGAAGCTTAAAGTCTGGTAATGTGATGCCTCCAGATTTGTTCCTTTTGCTTAAGATTGCTTTGGCTTTTCGGGCTCTTTTCTGGTTCCAAACAAGCCATAAAATAATTTTTTCTAGATCTGTGAAATATGACATTGGTATTTTCATGGGGATTGCAGTGAATCTATAAATCACTTTGGATAGTATGGACATTTTAACACTGTTGATTCTATCGACCTATGAGCAAGATGTGTTTTTCCATTTGTTAGTATCATGTGCAATTTCTTTCCTCGGTATTGTAGTTCTCTTTGTAGAGATCTTTCATCTCCTTGGCTAAGTATATTCCTAGGTATTTTATTTTCTTTTTAGCTATTGTGAATGGTATTGAGTCTTTGATTTGATTCCCATCTTGACTGTTATTGGTGTGTAGGAATGCTACTGATTTGTGTAAACTGATTTTGTACCCTGAGACTTTGCTGCATTTATTTATCAATTCCAGGAGTCTTTTGATGGAATCTTTGGGTTTCTAGATATAAGATCCATATATCAACAAAAAGTGATAGTTTGACCTACTCTTTCCCAATTTGGATACCCTTAATTTCCTTCCCTTGCCTGATTGCTCGGGCTAGGACTGCCAGCACTACGCTGAATAGAAGTGGTGACAATGGGTATCCTTGTCTTGTTCCAGTTCTTAGTAGGAATGCTTTCAGCTTTTCCCCATTCAGTATAAAGCAGACAACAATATACACTGGGAAAAAACCCTATTCAAAAAATGGTACTGGGTATATTGGATAGCCACATGCAGAAGAACGAAACAATCTATATCTCTTGCCACTCATAAAAATTAAATCAATATGGATAAAAGACTTAAATGTAAGGCATAAAAACATAAGATTACTAGAAGAAAATGTTGGAAAAACTCTTCTCTATGTCAGCCTAGGCAAAGAATTTATGAAGAAGACACCAATGGCAATCACAGCAGCAATAAAAATAAATACGTGGGACTAATTAAATTAAAAAGCTTCTGAACAGGGCACAGTGTCTCATGCCTGTAATCCTAGCACTCTGGGAGGCCGAGGCAGGCGGATCACTCAAAGTCAGGAGTTTGAAACCAGCCTGAGCAAGAGCAAGACCCTGTCTCTACTACAAATAGAAAGAAATTAATTGGGCAACTAAAAATATATAGAAAAAAAAAATTAGCCGGGCATGGTGGCACATGCCTGTAGTCCCAGCTACTCGGGAGGCTGAGGTAGAAGGATTGCTTGAGCTCAGGAATTTGAGGTTGCTGTGAGCTAGGCTGACACCATGGCACTCTAGCCCAGGCAACACAGTGAGACTCTGTTTCAAAAAAAAAAAAAAGCTTCTGAACAGCACAGGACATAATCAACAGAGCAAGCAGAGAACTTACAGAATGGGAGAAAATATTTGCAAGGTATACATCTGATAAAGGGCTAATAACCAGAGTCTACAAAGAACCCAAACAAATCAGCAAGGAAAAATCAAACAACTCCATCAAAAAGTGGACAAAAGACATGAACAGAAGCTTTTCAAAAGAAGATAGACAAATGATCAATAAACATATTTTAAAAAGCTCAACATCATTAATCATCAGGGAAATGCTGATGAAAACCACAATCACCTTACCCCAGTTAGAATGGCTTTTATTAAAAAGTTCAAAAATAACAGATGCTGGCATGGATGCAGAGAGAAAGGAACGCTTCTACACTGTTGATGGGACTGCAAATTAGTACAACCTCTATGGAAAACAGTAGGAAGAATCCTCAAAGATTTAAAAGTAGACCTATAATTCAATCCAGCAATCCCACTACTGGGTATCTACCCAAAGGAAAAGAAGTCATTTTATCAAAAAGACACCTGCACTTGAATGCTTATTACAGCACAATTCACAATTGCAAAGATGTGGAATCAACCTGAGTGCCCATCAATTCATGATTGGATTAACAAAATGTGGTATATATACCATGGAATACTACTCAACCATGGAGAAATATGACTTAATGCCTTTTATAACAGTGTGGATGAAACTGGAGACCATTATCCTAAGTGAAGTATCTAAAGAATGGAAAAACAAACACCACATGTACTCACTGTTAAATTGGAACTAACCAATAAGCACACACGTGCGTAGAGGGAAGTAAAACTCAGTGGAAATCAAGTAGAGGGAAGAGGGGAGGAGGGGTTGGGTGATAAACTACTTAATGGTATAGTGAATACTCTCTGGGTGACAGGCACACTTATAACCATGATTAAAGCATTATAAAATTGATCCATGTAACCAAAAATATTTGTACCCCATAATACTTTGAAATAAAATAAAGTAAAATTAATTAATTAATCAATTTGGACCATTCTGAGTTTGAAGCCCAGTTCTGTTACTTAACATGACCAATTAGTTCACAATTCTTCCTATCTCTTCTTCCTTGACATGCTCCCATGTGGGTAGAGACTATTTCCCTGATTGACTGATTGATTGACTTTGGGCTTGAACTGTGACTTGCTATGACACTGGAATGTAAGCAGAAGTGACAATCTGCCAGGTCCCATCATGTCATTTTCCTCTCTGCTGGAGGTTCTTCCTTTCTCCATGGGAGCAGCATGCCTCTGACCAGGGACACTTCTTCAGTCTTTAGTCCAGAAGGAAAAGACACTTGGAGAAGACTTGAATCTAACCAGCAACCTGGAGCCAAACTCCACTGAAATCAGACAAGCAAAACTTAGCCAGAGAAGCCCAGCCAAACCAGCTCATACAAAGTTTATCCACAGATTTGTGAGCCAGAAATATCAATAAATAATGTGTGGTAAACCTCTAAACTTTTCAGGTTGTTTTTGCTGCAGGAACTGTGTAACTTTAGAAAAGAAACTCTCTACGCCACCATTTTCTTATCTGTAAAATGTAAATAATAAGGCTAACACGTGACCTATAGAGTTGTCAGGATTAAAAGCAATCATGAAGGTTAAGTGCTTAGCATAGAATCTTGCATGTAGTAAATGGTCAATAAATGCGAAAAAAATGATCAACAATAACAATCCCTGCTCACACTATAAGTTCCATGAGGGCAAGGGGTTTGTCCTGTTTGCTCTGCAAAGTTCCTGCCACAGAGTTGTGACTAATGAATACTTTGAGTGAGTAAATGGATGGATCAGTCAAATGTCCTTGCTCCATTTCAAAGAAACACTTTGTTCTCAAATTTGTGGACATACTTTACTCATGGATTCATTTAGATCAAACCTTATAAAAAATGGGAATCAGCGTCACTAGGAAAAGGTAGGTGCTCTGAGAATAGCATTGATAAAACTACTTATGAGCTGCATGGCATATTAGAAAGAGCACAAATTTTGTAGTCTTAGACCTTGTGTTGAGCCAGAGCTTGCCATTTATCACCCATGTCACTTAAATAAATTACTGGAACTTGTAGTTGCCATTTTTTAAAACAAGGATAATACTCACCTTGTAGGGTTATTAAATGAATCAAAAAGAAATAATGTATACAAGTTTCCAAGTACCTATTAAGGGCATAAAAATATCTTAGATTTCCTCTTCTTTTGAAATATACTTGTGACAGAGAAAGCAATTGAAATATATTGGAAGACAGCAATATAGATTTTATATTATGTTACTTTAAATCCTAATTCTCAAGGACTTATGTCAGATACACTATTTTAGCATTTTTCTAATGTACTCACAGGAAATACTCTTATTGAAAATTTACTTTAGTTTTGTACATAACGTACTTAAGCTAAAACTGCACTTTTAATTATAGGGAGGTTTTAAGGAAAATAGTAATTGCAAGGAAAAGATTTTATTTAGACCCTGGATATTCAAAATTCTTCAGAGAACAAAATATGGCTAAATGTTTTTATACTTTTTTTTTTTTACCAGTTTGTATGAGCTCTGTGTGAAAAAAAATTAATTACTTTTTCTGAATTTGCCTCTTTGGGTTGCTGTTGGCCTACAATGAACAGCCCTGTAAGAAACAGACCTGGGAGACTCATAGCTGAGCTTGTTGAAAGGAAGTTATTGAGACATTGCTCAAGTATATTACAGGGTGTCCTCCTCACAGCGAACCCTTCAGAGAAATTCCTTTCTGGTCTTGGCAGGAGTATGCGAGCTCTTGAGTAGTCAGTTTTCTTTTAAACTACAAAGACTGGAAATTGGGTAACTGACCAGGTTTTCCTTCTTACGTTGACTGCTAGACATCTAAAGCCCAATTTGTGGCCTACTCAAATAAAGCAATTATGTCACCGACACTCAATAGTAAATGCAAGAGATTCCATGGTATTTATTTTTACATTGGCCTTGGGCTTTGGTCATATACACACCTCTCCTTGTTTTATTTTGTACTTTTCTTTTTCACCTTCTTTTTTTTTTTTAAACAGAATTTGGATTATACTATCAAA
Source organism: Lepilemur ruficaudatus (assembly GCA_963574885.1). Lineage (NCBI taxonomy): Eukaryota > Metazoa > Chordata > Mammalia > Primates > Lepilemuridae > Lepilemur > Lepilemur ruficaudatus. Next base: position 44,926 of record CAUYRT010099902.1, on the reverse strand, counting down.
ACCTGTTAATCTGAAACTTCCTCCCCCAACTGAAGTTTATTTCAGGTGCATATTTCCAAATCAATACCTAAAGATCTAACATATTATTTTTTAGAAATTTTGAAGTAATATACTCTATTCTCAATATAGTGCATCATACTTTATTTGATCATTTCCCCATTGATTGGCATTCACTATTGTCCCACTGTTTGTCCACTACAAACATGTTATGATACATATCCTTTGTGGAATAGCTTTATCCTATAGGGCACAGTCCCCAAAACCTTGCCTACTGCTAATTTATGTTATTAGGTGATTTTCTATCTTTAACAGCTACTTAAATATTTTTAAGAACAAGATAATGCATAAGACAACTGATTATATTAAAGTTTACTATTATGCCATTAAATCTTGCAATCTTGTTCTTTCTGATTTCTTCAAAGTTTACAGAGTTATCAAGCCTCCACAGACTTGATATGCAAATACATTTTCTCATTTTAGCATGATTGACTTTTTAACTGTTTATCTTTTATACTTACATGTTATTTTGGGCATAGAAATTAAATTTAAATTGCATTCATCAATTTTCTCCAAAGTATTATGTTTCATAAACCATGTCTTCCTGTCTATTACCATTGCCAATAGATAGCAAGATACTATAAATAATTGTCTTAACCACATCCATTCAAACCATCCAATTTCTATATGTCATATTTGGTTTTCAATGAAACATATTCATTCATTTGTTTGTTACTATTCTACATTTAGAATTCATATTGGCTATCCCACATGTATTCAGCTCCTATTTTGAGAAGAAATTGTTAGGTGCAAGGGATGTAATAGTGAATAAACATATAGATATGGTGCCTGCCCACATAGAGCTTAAAGTCTTTTGGGAAAGACAGTTATTAATTAAGTGAAAGTTGAAGTGTAAAATTTCAACTGCAAGACAAATAAAACTTACCTGTGATCTCTATTTTTCATATGATATCCTTGAAAGATTCTTTTAAAGGATTTGAGAATTTAGTCAATATAGGTTAGATTAAGGAAAGGACTGTTTGAAGTAGAAAAAACACTGATAAATAGAAAGAAGACAGGATTCAAGTGATAAAAACACAGGGCACTACAGCTATATTGAGAGCAATATGGTATTGTAGAAAAATAGAGGTATAAGAAGCAACAAGACTACTCATCTCCTTCTGTGTGTCAGGCAATGTTGTTAGTGCCTCACATGTATTAATATATATATTTTTTTAAGACAGAGTATCACTCTGTTGCCCAAGTTAGAGTGCTGTGGTGTCAGCCTAGCTCACAGCAACCTCAAACTCCTGAGTTCAAGCAATCCTACTGCCTCAGCCTCCCAAGTAGCTGGGACTACAGGCACGTGCCACCATGCCAGGCTAATTTTATATATGCATATATTTTTAGTTGTCCAGCTAATTTCTTTCTATTTTTTTTTTCAGTAGAGACCGGGTCTCGCTCTTGCTCAGGCTGCTCTCGAACTCCTGAGCTCAAACCATCCACCCGCCTTGGCCTCCCAGAGTGCTAGGATTACAGGCATGAGCCACCACACCTGGCCATGTATTAACATATTTATTCCTCACAGCAATCTGCATCAGAAAAGAAGATATATTCCCCCGTACCAAATACAACTTGAGGTCAACTGAGGTGATAAATAAAAAATGTCCTATGGAATTATGAAGCAAACAATGAGGAAGACATCTTAACTCAGAACACTTGAGTTGTGTATTAGAGCAGAAGCCAGGTGAGAGGCTCGTAAAGGTTTCTCTAGGTCTTGACATTTGTTTGATAGTAAAAGTACCTCAAGAGAACATACTACTAACTAAATTACTTTACCAAATAATGTTCATAATGGAAATTGATTATGAAACTAAACTTGACATATTTGGCCCTCACTGTTAAAAAGAGCTTATGTTATTAATAAAAATAATATTTTTGGTAGTAAAATGATAGCAGAATGAAATTAATGGGGTACAAACATAATAGGGCAAAGAATAGATAAGTTAAAAGAAACAGTAGTGTCATTAATAAAAACATGTGATGCCACAATAATTGGATTTGATTGATAAATGCAAGCACTAGCTATCTAACCTATGAAAATAAGAATTTTATCTTTTATTTGGCATATCAAAGACAGAGATCTATATAGTAATAATACAAACAAAATAGTTCTATTCAAATAATAAAGAACCTATAATCTTTTAAGACAAGATTTATCTGAGAAATCTTCCTGTGAAATCCTTAGTCTCAATAAATTCTTGTTTGTCAAACTAAATATGGCTTTGATTATCAAATACAATGGACATCACAGTACATCTGTTGTTATGTCTGACTTCCAAGGACTTTGAGTCACACAACTGACCGGTAAGAAAGAATAACTATCCTAAATTAATTTTATTGTCACAGAATAAGTTACATAATGTAGAATTAATAAATGAATGGAAGTTTCTAATTATCGTCTTGTTTTTCCTCCTCCATCTTAAGAGTTTAAGTGATCAAAGCAATAGACCTTGGATAGGTCATAAATGACAAAAAAATTTGAGTTCATTTTATAAAGAAAATCATTTAAATTATAATTTCCTAAAGGAATTCTGATAGTAATTTATTTCAGTCCAGTGTTCAGCCAAAAATGAGGTTGTAAACTCAAAAATGAGTAAGATTTATGAATAGTTCAATTGTGCTTATAAATAATCCTACATCACTAATTTTCTAGGAGTTCCAAGTTGACAGAATTACAGCAGTCTCCTCATAGTGTCTAACTTTGATGTTCTCTTTTATTTATTTTCTTTTTTCTTGATGTGATTACTGACTGTCCAGGTGTTTTGAAGCTATTACTAACTTTAGATTTACAGTTACAGCAGATGGTTGAAAAGGAAAAAGATAGATTCAACAGTTCTGTAAGTGTTGTCCTATAGTTCTTTAAACCATCAAACTTAAGCTATTCTATCAATGTCTACTTTTGGTCACATATAATCTATCTAGAGGTAGCTATGCCTATTATGAATCCATTATTAACAACTTCTGCCATTTAAGACCATGTTGAAGGTCAATTTCATGCCTCTTTCAAGCCTGATTTCTGACAACTGCCTGTGTGCATGCTGCCCTCCAGTTAACTGAATAACACTATTCTCTGACCTCATGTCACCATTTCCTCCTTACGTGGCCTTTCTTCCTTCAGCCAATGTTTGTTTATTAAATATCAAGTACCGTGTTAGCTGCTTTACCTTGAGTAAAGAGTAAGACACTCACAACTCTTGTTCTTTACCTTAGTGAAACTTTCAAACAAGAAAGTAGACAACTTCAACATAATGTGATATGCTTTTTTCCCTCTTCCACAATGCCTTCCCTTGCTCCATTTCAGCAGCTCAAAATCAACTTCAAATGAAACTTACTACACAAGGCTTTGCTGTATAATTCCTTCTGGTATTTCTAATTTGTGGAACCACTAAATTATTGTCTGAGCACATTCTGTACCAACTGTGCATCCCCAGCAGTGCCCCATCATGCAGTTTTGCACTTTGTAATAGTTCAAATATTTATGTGACATTTTTTTAAATGGTGTAATAATGAAACACAGATTTCAACCACCTTTCCCTTAGCAATCATGGTATGTTTGCATCTTAATGCAATCATGCTTCTATTTCAGGGAGAAATATCATATTTCACAAATTTAAAGTCAAGGTTTAAAGTATCTTTGCAGGCAAATTAAAAAATTCACGTGTCATATAAAATTTGCAGTAGCCCATATTATTTAACTTGGTTTTACTTTTCTCCCAGTTACGCCAGTATTAATGGTAAACTATACCTTTTAGTGCTGCCTTTTCTTGCATTTATAGTATTTGTGCTGCTGGGGATTTCTAAGGCAATCTTTGGCACAGTCAACAATGTACCTTATATCTTCAAATTCTTTGTCTTTCCCAGAGACTAGTACAAGTCACTGCTTAAGAATACTTGTTGGACTTCAGTCCTCCTTCAATCCACCTCCATGAGGAAGTTAAACCTTCTGGTTCATGTCCTAAATAATCATTTTAATTTTAAGCAATTGATGTCAATTCTATCCTTCTCACCAATGCGTGTTAACGTGGGCATCTGCTCTTAGATGGTGCCACAGAATTTCTTCACTCCAGTTTCTTAATAAAGAGAATAACCATGAATTATCAATAACTTGAGGGTAAGAAATGTTATTCATGGAAGATTTTCAGAAAAAATGAAATCATTTGTATTGATCTTTATCCTTGGGCAAGCCAAACAGAGAATTCTAGAAATTCCATTATTTGAACTATACTTTATCATTGGCCTCATTTAATGATACAAAAACAGTCTTATAATTGCCATTTAATGTACTTTATGGATACCATTGAAGGTTGACACTGTTCTACTGTCTCTCTTTTATGAGGACAGATGGCAGCGATATCCCATCTGTCAGTTAATCTGTGTTTCTTCTAAGCGGCGACTTTTCTTTTATCTTATAATGGCAGTAAAGTCCAATGGTCAAAGGCAGGTGCTTTGAAGCCAGAAAGCCTGGTCCAAATCTTGTGGCTACCACTTACATGCTGATGACTTTGTTTCCTCTTTTAGAAATGGATGGAAAAGTAGTTCATACCTCACAGAATTATGAAAAAATTAAATCATATCGAGCACACAAATCATCTACAAAAATCCCTGGCACAGAGTGGGCACTCCCTGTTAGTTATGATTCTTAGGAAAATCATGTATTTTGAAACTGATTTTTTTCTATTTTCTGGCTTCTAAACAGAGTAAAACCAAATGTGTTGCCTTTCTGACACTTTGTAAATGGACACAAAATCAACTTACTTTTCTACTTTTATTCGCCTTTAACTACAGTGTTTTATTTACTTTTATTCTCTACTTGTTGTATTGCACACAATTACATAAAATAGTATGAATTTTTTGTGAAATTAAGCAGTATAAAAATGTGTGCATACATAATATGTTTTCATTTTAATCTTTTGCTACTTCAAGACAAATTTTTTGAAATTAAATAGCAATTCATAGAAAGGGGAAGAGAGTTTCTGGGAATGTTCTTGATTGACATGATCACTTTGTGATATTAATTGAGCTGTAATATTTGTATTATTGTTAACTCATATTACATATTTAAAAAGTTTTAATAGATACAGTTATCGTATCTTCTATACTTATTTGTACCGACTCTTTTCAAACATGATAAAAGGCAGTACATTTTCTCATTTTATGTTCAGGTCAGCTTCCTCATTTTTCTCAGGCCAGGCTTAAAGGCCAATTCTATAGTTTAAAATATTGTTAGTTGCAAATAACAGAAAAACAAAACAAACCAACTTAAACAAAAAATACAATTTTTATGTTCACATAACTTCGAACTCCAGTAGTTTGTAGTTCCAACATGGTTTTGATCAGAGCTTCTGCTGTTCTCTCCAATCATTCTTTCAGTCCTCCTTTGGGATCCACGTTCATCTTCTGCCTGGCTTCCCCCGGGGCCCCAAAGTGGCTTCTAGCACCTACCAGGGCCACATGCTGCCTCACGTGGATCTACAGGCTACACAAAAGAGCAACCTTCTTGAGTTTCTCTCTTGCTACCCAGGTGACGGGGCCCCCTAAACTAATCACAGTGACAAAGGAGATAGTTTTACCCTGACTGAATCAAACAAACCACTTTCATCTGAGAAGCTGAACGCGGCAGCAACCCCACCCAAAGGCCATGGAGGTTTTACAATGGAGAGCACTGAAATGGTCTTGGGGTAGCAAATAAATCAATTTACACATCACTACCTTTTTTACATCTTGAGCTTGTGACGACCATGAAACCATTTATAGCAATAGACAAAGCCATTAGTAGCTATTAGAACCAAGAGCAAATTACTCGGTTATTTCATTGATTTGTTCATTCCTTTATACAATAGATTTCTGCTGAAACCTCTTATGTAGACAGCCATTAGTATCTAAATCTCTGGGACACAAAGACTTCAATAGCTAACTGTGGTTGAGTGGTGTTGGTAGTGAGGGTATGAAAAAATAACTAGAGCACACATCATTGTTTGCTCAGCGGTATAAAAAAATTTCCAGAACTCCTCCTGTGAGAAGCCTCAAAGCAATTTTATCCTCCTTTAAAGTTTTGCCTTTGAATCTGCCCTGAATCATGTGGCTTCTATTGTAATTCAAGCATAGCTATGATGATTTTACTCAGAACAAATTCTTAACCTATCTTATGCACTTTCTGTGGATCCAAAGAAATAGATTCTAAAGTAGATTACAAATCAAACACTCCCTAATAGCATTTCTAATTATAAAACAAATGGCTGCATATTAGAAATCATGCTTCTTTTAATACCAAGTTCATGGGTGGTATTTCAACAAATGATTGTTTGTATTTTCATACATTAACTTCTGGAAAACACAAAATATAACGCAATTAAACTATGTATTTGCCTCAAGGGAAGATTGCAATTTATTTCCTAGCCTGCTCACAACTACCTACAGGTAATAATAGGAAGAAAAAAATTGTTTTATTAATCAGGACTGCTAACAGGCCTGCATTTACTTTTCTAAACAAATCATTTTTCTAAAGCTTTAGGGTTAATGATCCATGGACTTTAATAATGAGTAAGTTTCGTGATTGAGACTTTTGTCAATTAAAACAAAGTAAGATAGAATTGTCATTCATTCATTGGTACTTAAAAAGAGGGAAAATAAATTTGTTGAAGTATTCATATAAATTGGTCATTTTTAACGTTATTTTCTTTCCCTTTAAATTAATGAATTGTTTGTCCACAAGAATGTGTTATTTCTATATGCTACTAGAGCACACAAGAGTATATTCTAAGTGATCTTTCAGTTTCTCTAACTACTAATGAACACAATCAGCTTTAACAAATACTATCATAGTTTTCACTAATTTTGCATTCCACTTGCTCAATTACAGTGTTCCAGATCTAAATCTACTGCCAATTAAACACGATATAAGTATCTCTATTTAACACCTTTACTAATAATTTTTAACTTCTCATTCCATTCCTGGAATAAATATATTCACTATGGGATTCTGTTTGCTTTATATGACCAATTAAATGACATATACAATAAGAATTTACATGCATTTTTCTCTTTACAATAGCTAATTTATCATGTAGAGGCAGCACATTGTAGAATATTCTGATTAGTGACCTACAATTTTACAGAACTTCATAATAAGAAAGAGCTCCTTGGACAATAATAATTTTAATCCTTTTTTTTCTATTTGTTTCATTGCATCATTGCTTTTTAAGTACAAGTGGATCATTATGGCAGCAGGGGAGAAAGTGGCTAACAGGAAGGTTTATTTGATTTTAGTCAATTTTGTACAATGCTTGTAGCACCATTTTGGCCAAAGAACAAAGCACGTTATCCATTCATGCTAATGCTAATAAATATGGTGTCACTTGAATTTTCACTGCATTTCTGTTAATTGAGATTTACTTCTTATTTTTATAATTAAAAAATAACAACTTGGGACTTTCAAACATAGAATATCATAAAGATAGACTGTTAGATTTTTCAAAAAATTTAAACAGTATACTGATCTTATCCTCAGAGAGTTTTTGGCCTTATTGATTAGGGTAGTTTTTTGTTTGTTTGTTTTCATTCTACTTCTATTAACAATTTCCTTTTGGCTTACAATTTTTTCTCTAGCTCATGAAATAGTCTGATTTTGCAAAAGATTAATCTCATATTAAAATAATTATTTTTATAAGAGCGAACAATATGATACCCCTAAGGATCTCTTTTAACTTAAGCATCTAAGCACAAGCATGTCAGCACATGAAATTTATTCATGTATTCGTATTATAAAATCAAGGAAAACTTTTTGTGCTATTTTTCTGATTCTCAGTTTTTCAAAGAGCCATCCTCTGATTGTACTTAATCTTTTTGTGAGCTGTAGCTAATTTAACATTCTTTTCTAAAAAAAAAAAAAAAAAATTTGGCCCTGCCTGCAGGAACTTCTGCTCAGTCTCAGCAAGTTTTTATATGCACAGGGATCCTTGAGCTAGTCATGAATTTTTACAAGTAGGTGTCAGTTTTATCCTTAGTTTTGTTTATTTGTAATTTATGTAGCTCCAAGGTTACAAGAGAAAAGTTAAACTTGAAAATCATGTCTACTCTAATTTCCTAACTGTAGGTGGAGAAAACAATATGTACAGAGGATTGCCAGTAGGATATTCTCTGTGTAACACTTTAAAATCTCTTCTTGGATGGAGTCCCACTTGGGAGCTTTGTGCCTGGTTTGGTCTTAGTGACCATTCCCAACTCAATAGAATCACTTTCATTCTATCGAGCATTGAAATCGTTGGTCAATACTTAAAGGAACCTCATAAAAAACAACTTCATGGAACTCTGTTGCTCCTATTAGAACATTGCTGAAGATATTGTTTATTGCATTTCATAGTCTTCTATGTGGTCCTGTGGGAGAAATTTCTTTCTATCTCAATATCAGGCATGATTATTTATTTCCATAGAAACTAGTATACAGGTAATTTATTTTTATCAAATGAAAGATAATCTGATAATTGAATATTTCATAAATATTCATTCATTCAACAAATATTCATTGACCACTTAGTAAGTACTATATACTACTAGTCTGGCGCTAGAGATACAGTGTTAAACAGAATGGTGAAAAACATCCCTGTTATCAACCAATTTTCATTCCTGTGAGTGTACATCTGTATGAGTCCATGTTCCTCAGAAAGAACCAATAGGAGATACATATATACACACATATATATGTAATTATATATCTATATGTATATATGGTATTAAATATGTATATGTGTATATATGATATTGGCTCACTCAATTATGGAGGCTGCCAAGTTCTGAGATCTGCAAGGTGAATAGTCTATCCAGAGACCCAGCCTGAGTTTAATTCCAGCCTGAGTTTAGTTCCAGCCTGAGTTTAAAGGCCTGAGAACCAGGGGAGCTAATAGTGTCATTTCAGTCCAAAGGCCAGCAGGATCCAGACCCAGGAAGAGCCCATATCTCAGTTCAAGTCCAAAGGCAAGAAAAAAGATGATGTTCCAGTTTGAAGGCTATCAGGGAAAAAAAGATCCTCTCTTACTCAGGGGGAGTCAGCATTTTTGTTCTATTCAGCATTCAATTGATTGGATGAGACTTACCCACATTACAGAGGGCAGTCTGCTTTACTCAGTCTACCAAGGTAAATGTTAATCTCATCCAAATCACCCTCACAGAAATACCCGGTGAAGTTGACCATAAAATTGACCGTCATAGCACTTATGACTCAAAATCTATAACTTCTTTTCAGACCACTTCCTTGAATCCCAGGCTCAGGTATCCATCTGCTTACTAAACATATCCTCTTGGATGTTAATAAGCATCTAACACTTAATAAAGTCAAAAGGAAACACTTGACTGTAAACTCTCAACTTCCAGAAAAAGGCTCTGCCTTTTTCAGTGTTGTAAATGGCACCATCACTTGCCCGGTGGCTCAGGCCGAAAGCTTTGGAATCACTCCTGATGCATCTCTTTCTCAAAGTCCTTACTAAACATAATTGTTATTATCATGGCAATGTCCACCTTTCTCCAATGTTGCTTCCCCCCATGACTTCTTCATTGACAACAAGGAAAACTTACTAAAATAAGCATATCTGATCATGTCAATTCTACCCCCTCATCAACTAAATATTCTTTATAGCTCCCCGTAACATTTAAAGTCCATTATTCTTAGTGTAACATAAAAGACCTTTCATGAAGCCTGTCTCTCCCATCTCATCGGTCATCGTAATGCTCTCAAGCTGTTTGATTCAGCCAGCTAGCTGCCCTAGGCTCTTTGTATTTCTCTGAATGGGCCAGCCCTTAGGCTTCCATGCTTTTACATCTGAATTTCTCTCTTCTTAGCTTGCCCTTCCCCAACCTTTTCTACATCGTGCAATTTTGTCTTTCAGAACCCATCCAAATACCACCTCTTCCCAGCATCTTTCTTTGACCACCTAAGTTTGGTAGCACTCAGTGAGTACATCCATTACTTACTTTTTACACTCTGTGATAACTGTATGTTTACCTTCCATTTCCACCCTGTACTGCAAGTTTCTTTTGAGCAGAAACTGTCTGAATGAATTTCACATACTAAGTACCAAGTATAAAGCATGATATGTATTAGGCACCCAAATGTTCTAGAAGGAAGAAAGGAAGGACAGGAGAGAGGAGAGAAGAGATTATATAAAGTTCATGGATTCTTAAGCATCTAGAGTTGTAATCTTGTGTCACATGATTTCCTAGGGTGTACAACAGAAAAGATCCAACAGAATAAATTATGATTCAAAGAGGGGGGAAAAGTCATCTTCCTCCGGGCTGTATGATTCCCTACAAAGAATCACATCAGACCAGCAGCTGTAATTCTCCTATACAAGGAGAGGAGCATTACCATTTCATGAGTAGTGTTAGTAATTTCCCTGTTCTAATGGGCAAAGCCTAAATCCATGAATAGCCATGGGCCTGCTTTCTGTCCCAGCTGGTCTCCTACCAACCATCCTGGAGCCCATGATACTATTTGGGAAACAACAGTCAATATCCTAAGATTTTCCTTATTCCCTATAATGTAGAAAACTCTTTGTTAAAACAAGGAAACAAATCTTGATTCATTAATAGAAACTATATACAATTTCCCAAAATAATTCAAAGTAATTTTCCAGAAAAAAAGTTATTGCTATTTATAAATACCCTGATAGTAATTCAGAAGTCCCATTTGTATTCTACTTCTTCAATAATTTCTAATTACATTTACTCTTTTTAAGTACCATCCGTGAAGTTATAATTTGAAAAAAAATTATTGTCTTTTTATTTTAGCATATTAGATATCCATTGCTGTAAAATATTACTCCAAATTGACAGCTTAAAACAACAGACATTTGGTATCTTCAGTTTCTGTGTCGTAGAAAATTGTTAGTGGCTTAGCTGGATGGTTCTGGCTGCATGTCTCTCGTGAGATTGCAAGGCAACATGTGAGCTTGGACTGCAGTTATCTGAAGGCTTGATTGGGGCTGGAAGATCCAATACCAGGCTGGCTCACTCACATGTGTCTGGCAGGAGGCCTCAGTTCCTTTCCACATGAACCTCTCCACAGGGTCTGCTTGAGTGTCCTTATGTCACCCTGTGAGAGTAAGTAGCAATACAAGGGAGAGCAGGGAGAAAGTACAATGCCTTTTATGACGTATTATAGCAAGTGACGTGCAGTTATTTCTGCTGTATTCTATTCATTAAAAGCAAGTCACTAAATCCAATTGACAAGCAAGGGATGGTGAATTAAGCTCCACCTTTGAAAGGAAAAATATCAAAGAATTTTTAGACATATTTCACCACTACATATGGTATTATAAAAATAATATTGCCTTTTACTTAACAAAAATACGTAATACTTCAGCTTTATTAAGTCTGTAAAAACTATGAAACCATCAAGGGATAACATGCATTTATAGGAATGTTTAGACTGCAAAATGAGTTTTTTTAACAAATTTTATTATAAGTTTGTATCTGCCTCGCTTTTCATTGAATGGGAGGGGAAGAAAATGCACAGCTGTTTCCTCTCTAGGCTCAGACTAGAAAGAGACTATCAGATCTATTCAATCCTGTATGCCTCTCTTTGACTACCTATAGTTTAAAATATCTAGGTTAGGAGACCAATCATTTGACAGTGGACTGTACAACAAATAAAAAGTATCCTGAATGAGACTTGCCATTGGTGTACCTGTCTGGGGTGAGGGAGAAGTATGTTTACAGTGGAGATTTTTAGCTGTCATTCCTCCTTCCTCCTTCTCACTTTCCCTTTCTTCATCTCATTCCCATTATTATTCCTTTTTCTCTTCCTCTGTGTTTCACTGGGAACCAAGATTTCAGCTGACATACCCAACAGAGGCGGAGAGACCTAACATTCCTGAGACTGAACTTTGGGCTGCCCTCAGCTTCCTTAATTTATTTTGGCTGTACAGATTAAGCAACATGCTTGTTGGCTGCCCATTTACCATTGTCCCCAGGACATTATTTTCTGTTAACCATTTCTAAGCTCTTTGTAGGTCAGGACACCTGATTGAAATTACACCCTTTACCTCTCTCATTACAGTAACTGCACACATTTTGCTTTCCACCTGCACTCTGGTATCTCAGGTCCTCTCATTCCCAATGGTGTCAAGGAGCTTAGTTTTGTAATAGCATCTCCTCCAGGCCTTCTGCAGAGTATACCTGATTGGTGGGTTTTCCAGCCTTATAAAGTATATCCACTCTAACATTTCATGTCCTCTAAGCCTCTTGATTTCCTCCTCATCAATATGCCACAGAGTTTCTTGAATTTCTACTTTATTTAGTGAAGGCCTTTACTTGTTCCATAGAGCTTGGACTGTTCCAAATTTATCCTAGCAGCATGTTAACTGTATCTCCCAGAATCCTTGTCAGGACATTAAATCTCACATCACAGGAAAGTGCTTACTTATATATTGACAAACTCTCCCTAAGTTAACTTTATGCTTTCCTTGATCCAGCATTCTTAAGATCCAGACTCAGATATATTGTCTACTGTTGCTTCTTAAATTTCGATAACCTTCAGCATGAGATCTCTTTCCTCCCCTTAGCATGCATACAATACTGCTGACCAGGTATTTTTGTGAGCTTACCCTTGGTATTGGCCTGATGGCCAGGAATGGAAAACAGGGTAGGTCCTAAGTGATTATGTGTTGTCTTGCATGGCAGAGGCCTATGCATTGTCTTCAGGTGAGGGAGAAGCATCAGTATTATTATAATGAGGAGTGGGCCACTTCTGCAACCCAAGAAGGCTCAGAGGAAGAAGGGACTTAAAATTTTTAATGCATCTACCTGTGGGTCTCCATCTCAAGTCTCAGGAGCCCATTTGTACCCAACAATGGACCTGAACTTGACAGAGCAGACTTGCAGGGGTTGAGAATTCAACCCACTATAGATCTCTACTTCTCTTTTAATTAAGTCATAGGGCTGGTATTCAGCTTTTTCTATCTGGGTTACGGAAAATGAAGGACTCTTTGTGCTGTTGAGTAGGTCATCTGGTTTTTACACTTCACCTTAAATTGGTGATTAATCACCCTCAGACATTTACTAACTTTTTCCAATGTTTGATTGCCTTCAACCACAGTATAAGAACTACTTACCCCAAACCTCTCAAAGGCAAGATATTCTGCCTGCTATTGCATTCATTCCACTTGTATTTCACCACTTTTTCAGCACTGATGAAAATCGAACAATTGTTCTGGTATAGTGTGGGTATCCTTCTAGCTGACAAGAGGGCAATCCAGCAGAAGAGTGACTTTAGAATCTGTTTTCTCAAATCATATCTGGTACCAAATGTCTATGTAGGTAATCCAACTCTGAAATCCAGAAATCCAACTCCGAAACAGATTTGCACGTGTGTCGTTTATTGAAGGTGTTCTCTCAGGAACAATACCTGCAAGGAAGTGAGGGAAGCAGGGCTGGGTACAAGGAAACCTCACCCATCCCCTCAGGGAGCTCTGGAACTGGGATGGACATGCTAAATGGTTCGCAATTGAAACAAGGAAGCCAAGCCTGTATTCCTATTTCAACCAGTCATTAGTGTGGGTTGACCTCCGCAAGGGTCCAACTTGGGACACAGGACGTTCCTTGAGCAGAGAGAATTCCTAAATCAGGACCATGGAAGTTGAAAAAGGAGTAAGGAAGGTTTTTGAATAAGGTGTAATATGGCATAGCTGTAGAGAAGCATACATTTTTGTGCGTAATAGTGAATAGTTCATTTGTACTATAATAAAAAGTGCAATGAAAAGATATAAGTGAAAGACGCCTATGGTCTAATGGGTATAAGCGGGAAATAAATAAGTCAACTGGACCAAAGTGTGAAGGACTATGGAGACCAGAGAAAGGGGTTTAATCTTCATTTAGTAATAGGAAGGTTTTTTTGAGTTAAAGATGATATAAACTTTTTTGAGTGGAGGATGAAAGGAAACATTTTCTGAAATTCAGTCTATTGATTGCTCAATTTCAATTTATAACATATTTTTATACATTTCAAAGATACTTCCAATATTTTTATCTCTCCGTTTCCTCTTTCTATGCACATAATATACACTGCACGCTTCCTTTAATAGCAGAAAAAAAGAACTGGTGCCTGGTTGGCTTGTAAAAAAGGGATTTGCATAGAAACGGTCTACTAGGAGCAATATATTTGACACTTCTGAATAAACAATAACATGTGATGGTTTTCATATTGTTCTTCAATATCTCAGAAGTATAAAAACCATTACTCGAGTCATTAAAGTTAGAATGAACAGTGGGGAATTCACTCTATGAAGAAAATGTTTCCATCGGCAAGATGCTGAAACTGTTGATCTCGTAATTATGTAACTCCTAATTTCTATTTAGCTAAACTTTATTTAAATTAATATGCCTTTTGCCTGTTGCCTTGGAATGCCAACCTCTAAAGACAGTTGGTAGCTACACAGTGTAATCTAACAGCACTTACGGATTTTCTATGTCTTCTAATTCAGCTTTTAGTCCAGGATATGCTGACATAACAACCCATAACTCCAACTCTGCTCTACTGAGGAACAGCAGGATAAGCAGCAATTTCTAAAAACTGCTTTCTAAATGGTAAGTGGTATTTCAACATTAAGTGCCAGGAAAGTAACAATGCCTACAAGTTTACTTTCTCCTTTTCTGTTTCTTATGATTCAAACGAGAGCATGACTCTAGTCAGAGTACCTTACAAACTCCCTACTTTACATTTATTAATAAAATTCCATACACACCAAAGTAAGATTCTATGGTTTGTCTCTCCCCAGATTTGTCACTGATGGGGAGATAAGTTGTTAGCATATTAATATATCAACGTTTTACTATGCAAAGCTGTCTATATTAGTACATAAGCAATAAAACAGTTTGTATTATAATGTTTCACTCTGAAGAGTAAGAGTACAACTTGCCAATGAAATAGAACTTGCTGACACAGCCTCAAATAATGAAAGCCTACAGGAGAAGTGGTGGGAGCGGGGAGTCTGTCAGCTACATAGGAAAGTCTCTGAAAGGCAGTAAGAAATAAACAGTAAAAAATGTTTTTATGATCCTCTGGACACTGCATGTACTCCTGATCAGTTACTGGGAAATCCGGGTCCCTTCTGGGGATGATTTTTATCATATAGGCACCAAGGCAGAGGCAGATTCAAACCAGGCAGTGATTTATAGTCCAGGAAGCACTTTTACATATTTATCTCATTTGGCCATTGTGACAACCCCAGGAGATAAGAAAAGTCAGGATCATTCCACTGTATACAAATGAGAAAACGGAACCAAAACAAGTTATCCAAGATGAAATAATCAGCAAGTGGCAGCAGAATCAGTGGTGAACCTGGACTAACTCTTCCAAACTGTGTTCATTTCACTCCACCACACTGTGATTTTCAGAGCTTAGCTATTTGGTTGACCTAAGTTGTAAGTTAGTAGGAAATACATACTTCAGAGTGTCTTCTGTTTATACCTGGAGAAATAACACTACAAAAGGAAAGACTTGGTGCCTTCAAGTTGTCTCGAGGCATCTCAAGTTTCAAGATCAGAAACACAAAAGCTGAGTCAAAGTCCCCACCATAAAATTAAAGCCTCCGCAGAGCAATACATCGTCTATGCATGATTCTTACTAAACCGAGAATCTAGTCACAATGTGAAAATGGAACATTCCTTAAAACAGTTGTCCTCAGCCCCTCAAAACTATCAATATTATTATAAAGACAACAAAAGAGGTCATTGTTCTGGATTAATGGAGAATAAAGAGATATGGCAAGAAATGCAATGCATGACTGGATCCTAGACCAGGGAGAAAATTATTGGGACAACTGATGAAATTTGAAATAGGGATTTCATACTAGGGATCATTTTATTGATATAAAATTGGTTGAGAATGAATTACTTACAAATGGTTCAGTAAAACTCACATACATACATATTATATATGCATATAACATATATATATAGAAAGAGAAGCAATTTTCGTAAAAAATAACAAATGGCAAATCTAGGAAAAGGATGATACATAGATGTTCATTGTATATACTCTTGCTACTTTTATGTTGGTTTGAAATCTTTCAACATAAAGAGTAAGGCAAAAATAGAAATACCATAATAATGTTTTTTTCTGAATAGTTAAATTAACTTAATTTGTGTTATAATAATTTTGCATAAACTACTAATACCACTTAGAAATTTGATGAAGATGTTACACAGGGTCAGGTTTCCATATGATTGAGTGAAACTTACTTTAAGCCTTGGCATAGTCTTACTTCATATTGTTATTTCTAGCATGAGTATCAAACTTTTACTTTAATAGTACTAAAATAAATAAAAAGAGGGAAGAAAGAGCAATGAGAGAAAAAAAGGAAAAATAGAGAGGAAAGAAGGAAAGTGTATTTCCATGTTTTCATTTATTAGTTCTTTATTAAGCTGAATTTCAGCTATTTTTCCAGAATCATCTCCAACACCTATTGCAAAAGGCCATAAATAATGACCTACTTCTTCTGTCTTTCCTTCTCATTTTTGTTCTTGGGATCCTTGTCATCTCATGATGTAGTCAACGTAATATAAGGGCAGAAAGTGAAGTTATTAAAAACTATGCCTCAAGCTACTGTTGCTGGGGAAACTTTGATATATTTCTGGCTACATGCTAGTGGTGTTAGATGACACCCCTGCTTCCAGCAGACCCACAGCATCTTTTTTACCTGCACTCATGCGCCTGGAATCTTTTGTTTCTAACTGAGGACTGAATAAAAGGAAAGGCCTAAAAAAAAGGAAGGGGAGACTAGGCAGAAGCCTCTGGCATCTGTTCCCTCTTCAGTCCTCTGGTCAGAACTTAATGATTATTATTAAGTGCTGAAATTCACAAGCTCTGAAACTCTTCAGTAAAGTATATTTAGATCTCCAGGAACAAGGAGGACCCAAATGAGGTGAGTGGAACAGGACAGGAAGAAAGGTCTTGTTTCTGCCTCAGGTAGAACCCAGCACCTTTCTGGCATCATGAAGAGAGAAAGTCAGGGGCCATAGGGGCAGCACTGTGACCAGGGCATTGGAATTTTCAAGACGAGGAAGCATTTCCAAGTAACTTCACAGGTAAAGAGCAAGGGCAGATGGAAATCAGAGCAAAAGAAAAAGAAAGGAGAAGACCTGAGGTTGTGGCTGCAGCTAACAGAATGAGATGTGGGGACATGTTAAAGCTCCTTTGTGGTCACTGCAGAGGGCCTGCCTTCGTTCTGGGGTGGGCTAGCTACAAAACAGACCTTGCATTACAGTGATTTGTCACATGGCAAGAACCACGATCCCATATAATGGTTGAACTTTATGGTTAGCTCAGGCACCAACAGGAATTTGCTCTTCTGACCAAAATAAGCTTCTAGTGCCCTCCTATCACCAGCTAACACAGGGAATAGACCCTGCTGGGAAAGTGTCTCCATCAAAGAGCTGAAACACACAGAGAACACTAATAAGGTTAGGAGGCCAGAAAGCTGCAGCTCCCACAGATATTAACAAATTTAGCAAGCATTTATTATTTGGCACAATATATTAAAAGGAAGAAATCTCTCCCACAGAAATCGCTGATAAAGGCTCCTTAAATAAAGACTGTGCTTAGAGCAGTTGCAAAGTCAACAAGAAAGGACTTCCTGGGGTTACAAAGACGGATCTCAAAGCAAGATGCCGACATACAGTGCACACATCCCAGAAGAGATAGAGAAACATGGAACATGCTAGAACATAACCAAATGCCAAAACATGAATTCTTTCTGGAAAAGCAGTACAACATATGATCTAGGGATTAAGAAAAGGACCTCTAAAACCAGACTGCCTGGTTTTGAATCCTAGCTCTGCCATCTTTCATCTATGTGGCCTCAGAAAAATTATTTAATCTTTTATTCCTGTTTCCCCATTTTATTTTACTTATTTATTTATTTATTTATTTATTTTTGAGACAGAGTCTCACTCTGTTGTCCAGGTTACAGTGCCATGGCATCAGCCTAGCTCACAGCAACCTCAAACTCCTGGGCTCCAGTGATCCTTCTGCCTCAGTCTCCCGAGTAGCTGGGACTACAGGCATGCACCACCATGCCCAGCTAATTTTTTTCTATATATTTTTAGTTGGCCAATTAATTTCTTTCTATTTTTAGTAGAGACGGGGTGTGGCTCTTGCTCAGGCTGTTTTCAAACTCCTGACCTTGATCGATCCTCCCTCCTCAGCCTCCCAGAGTGCTAGGATTACAGGCCTGTTTCCACATTTTAAAAGTGAATATAATAGTATCTACCTCATGGCTTGGTGTGAGAATTAAATGAGTTAATCTTTCGAAACAGTGCCTAGAACACAGTAAGCACCAATAAATGATAGCTCTTACTAGGTATTAAATATTGTTGGTGACAAGTAACCAGAGGTAGAATCATTTCAAACATCACCTCTTTCTGGGGGATTGGGGGAATCATTAAATAAAAAAAAAATCTCCCAGAGAATTTCCTTTTCTTCTTTTGTTTATTAAATCCGATAATGTATACAAAACTGTATGTGATTTTTGTCATGATCATTGGCAAAGAAAGTTAAGATTTACTGTCCTAAGTGAGCCAATACAGTTGAATAGCACTATTTATAGAAATTTTACCTTGATGGGGCTTATCCTTGCCTGAGTGTTTTCCTGTTAATATAGCACCTAGGTGCATCTTCATCATAACACTCACCACACAGATGGCCTCTTCACCTAAACAGTGACTCATTGAGTAAAGACAACAGCCTTAATCAGGAGCTGCAGCTACTTTACCTGATCCAGCGCAGTGCCTGGCATTCAATAAAGGCTACTGGTTTTACCTCCTGTCACGTGCCCATTTTTGTTATAAACAACAAATGTGATAGTTTTATAAACTTGAGCCAGCTGGAAAAGGCCAGTGAAAGTGACCATTTTGCGATCCCTAAGATCAATGTTATAACCCTTCCCTTTATAAACACATGCTGTCAAAGCAGCTAAATTCAGCAAGCTTGTTTCTATGGTTTTCCATTTCAATATTAATTAATTTTACCTGATAATGAATATATAACTTGAATAGAAAAGTGATTAATTTTACCTGATATGAAATAGATAATGGAGCAATATAAAGTATCAAAACAGCAAAGGCATCAGCAGGGAAGTGTCCTCTGGAATCATCTGCCAACGGCCTGCAACGTCTCCTCAGTCCAGATCATCTGAGGTCAGAATATTTGTTAAATGCCAAACATTGACTAATATCATGGAGGTCTAATAATAAGGTAGAATTGGAATGAATAAAACGGAAGGAGCGTAAAACCTTGAAATGTGACCTCTTCCCCATTTCTCCTTAGCACTAGACATTTTGCCTTCTGGTAGGACAGTCCTCTAGCTCTGAATAGCCAATGACATGATGCTTTTTGTTGTTGTTTTTATAATTTCTCTGAAAGTTAAGTGCTTTGCCCAAGATCACGCCATGATAATGTATTTTGTGTTCTAAGCAATAGCAGTGAAAAAAACAAAGAAATAGAAACATGACAAATTTTGATAGGAATATATATAATTCTGTTAACTTATGGATAATGTTTATAAATCAATTCTTTTCCAAGGACTTCACCATTTTCATTTAGCCATCTCTCTGTGGGCATTTAGACTCTGGCAAAGCATTCTACTTGGAATTTTACCTCTGTGGACTGCTCTGGGCTTGATTCACATTTTACACCTAAATGCCAATGAAAAATTCTCTCCAGGCTAATTTTCAACAGCCTTAGAATCCAGTGAGCCCTTATAAGTCATTAGACTATTGGGGAGGGTAGGTGTTATCTGCATAGTCTGAAAAACTTATTAAACTGCATACCTAAAGGCAGGCCCCAGCATTTGCTGAAAGCTCGTATTCAGGAGCTCTTAGGTTTATCACATAACCACTCAGCTCCAGCTCCAGACCTGGGAGACAGCAGTCAGGCCAATCATGAGAAAATTGATATAAATCCTCAAAAGCTAAGTCTTCCTCAAACAGTTAGTATAGAATGTTTTGTGTTCAAAAATCAACATGGTCTTTTAAAAAAATGTAGCAATGAAAGAGAAATGGAGCCAAGTGCTAAGAGTAAAACCCCTTCCCACAAATATGATGATTTTCATGAAAAGTAAAGAATATTAGCTTCAGATGCACACAAGAATAAAAAATAGTTTTTGCATGAAATAAGAGGAGACCAAGGTAATAGGAGGGCAATGAAGCTAAATTACAATAACAGAAACAAAAATCAGTGTTGGAAGCAGTAAATAACCCAAGACGGAAACATCAAGTAAATATTAAAGGGGATAAGATGAAAGATCCCATTCAGAAGGCAGATGACATTCATACAGATTGATAAAGACGAGAGCCAACCTACAAGCTACAGGCATTCTTCCCAGAAAGGAAGCAGTAACAAAAATATAGTAAAGAAAATTCTCAATTGAAGAAAAAGACCTCAAGTTGGAAATTGAGAAGGCCTATAATATTTGAGAAAAATAAATAAACAGAGATTAATTCTAAGACATTAGCTAATGAAAACTTACATTTTAAGAATTAAGAATACATCCTGCAATCATCCATTCATAACAAAAAGACACACTATTTTCACTTCAACAATAAAATTATACCAAAATACCTGCTTCTACCAGGATTTGAGAGACTATGACCATGCCACTAGTATTATATGCCCAGCCAAACTGATA
Organism: Lepilemur ruficaudatus; assembly: GCA_963574885.1. Taxonomy (NCBI): domain Eukaryota; kingdom Metazoa; phylum Chordata; class Mammalia; order Primates; family Lepilemuridae; genus Lepilemur; species Lepilemur ruficaudatus. The sequence goes on along the minus strand of CAUYRT010099902.1, from coordinate 24,191 downwards.
ATTTCAGATGTCAAATATATATATATAATTCCAGATATACTACCCAAGTACTTATTCTATTTAAAATGGTTTATCCATATTTACCAAAGTAAGAACAGAATGTAAACAATTACTGAAGATGGGGAAGTTGTGGTAGCACACAACTAACCGTAAGAATAAAATACAAATATAGATAAATGATATTAAAAGTTCAATTTAATGTTATAAACTAACACTTAAATCTCATGAATATTATTATGCCTATTATAACAAAATATAAAATGTTAAAATGATTAAAATAATTTTGTAAAAATTGATGTTATTTTAATATAAGATTAATAATAATCTGAAATCAAAATAATAAAGTACTAAATTCCTAATATTTCATTAAAGTAAGTAACTGACATTTAATTATTAGATTACTATAGATTTATGATAATTCAGACCAAATGTTTATCTTCCAAACCACTGAAAGAAATAAAAGCAGATAAAGCATTTTCTAGCAAGATAAGTATTAAGTAATTATTAAATGGCAGCAATAAAATGGATTGTAACATAGGTTGACAAAAATCAGAGACTCTCTAGGTAAGTCAGATTGACTTAAAAATAGCATTCAATATTTTTCGCATAGAGAAGGTCTCACAAAATCTCACAAAGTGATACAGGGAGGCTTTACATTAACAGATGAATAAATATGCTCAAGTAAGCATGGACATATTGCTGTCATGATAGAATTCAAACAAACAACTTAAATCAACATAAAAGTGCTATTTTATATTGAAAAAGTCACAATTAATAGAGTAGATATAACAGTATTAACCTTTAACCATGGGGAAATGAATAGAAATACCAGTGAAACAGCAGAATTATAACTCTAATAGCCCATGATAATTCATGTGGATAAAATATATAGAATATCAAGAAATTTGAATAATAAAGTAATAACAGATTGACTTATAGAGAACGTCTTTCTTTTGACATATTCATGGATCGTCTACAAATACTGACTATATAAGACATCATAAAAATATCTTGTATATCTAACAGGTAATGCAGAAAGATTACTTAGAAAAGAATTAGAAAGAATATTACATAGCAAACCTATGCATTGCTCACTATAATCAGAAACAAATTTATGTCCTCTAATGCTTTCACTATAAAAATAATAAAAGAAATTATTTTATTCTCCAATTTAGACCAAATGACTAAATGTTTAGAAAAAGAACAAAAGGCTGACCTGAGAAATATAAAAAAGGAAGTAATAAAAGATAAAAAGAAAAATAAATTCCAGGCCATTGAAAATGAAATTAATAAATTAACCCAAGAACGGGGTGAAAATTAACATAATAGGTGAACTTCTAAAAAAACGTAACATAAAAGAAAGAATAAAGGGAATTAATAAAAGTCTGAATGTGAAAGGAAAAGAAATGATGGATATAAAGAAAAATGTTTAAATTATAAGCAAATACTAGTAAAAATATCTATCAAAAAATAATGAAAGTATCTAATTTATGAATACAGAGAGAAAAAATATCAAATAAAATTGGTACTTCACAATATTCAGGGCATATATCAGTTAATATTAGAAAATTTATATATAAAGTAAAATAGGAAAATAAATTATAGTAAGAAAAATAATTATACTGACATAAATGGAAAAATCTGTTTTCAAGATTCAATCCATTCCTAGTGATATTACTAAAAATGTGGAATAGAAGGGTATTTTCTCAACATCAAAAATCTTTGTTCAGAACAAATAACATTATACATATGATTTAGTGCTAGTGTTATTCCTAATAAAATAAGAACTAGAAGAGATATGTTCTCCGTATCTTTTTAGGTAATATTTCTTGGATAATCTGATTAACAATGCATAAAACAAAATTTAAAAGCATAAACTATTTTAATTATTTTAATTTCTATTTTATTTATTTATTAATTTTCAATTGACAAATAATAATTGTGTATTTTTATGAGGTACGTGTGATGTTTAAATCTATGAAAAAGCATAAATTTTTAAAAGGAAGAAATAAGAGTATACATAAACATCTGCATATGGTTGATTACATTGCTAGAAAACCTGAAGAATTAACTAAAATCTATTTGAATTAAATAAAGAACTTAGCAAGGTGACAGGTAGAAGGGGTCTTTCCAAATTTTAAAAATCTCCAAGATATGTCTGCTTTAAATTTTCTCCTTTAAATATGTTCTACAGCTATGGGGGGGCTACAGTAAGTTGCTGCTTGGAGACCCATACACAGCATAAGAAACTGTATTATTTTCCTAGAGCTACCGTAACAAATTACTACAAACTTAGTAACTTACACAACAGGAACTTGTTCTCTCACACACAGTTCTGGAGACTAGAAGTCCGAACTCAAGATGTTAGCAGGGCAATGCTCCCTCTGAACTCTCCAGAGAAGAATCCTCTCTTGCCCCTTCAAGCTTCTGGTGGTTGCCAGCAATCCGTGGCGTTCCTTGGCGAAAAGCTGTATAACCCCGATTGCTGCTTTCATCTCCATGTGGCTTTCTTCCCTCTGTGTGTGTGTGTGTCTCACTGTCTGTCTTTATAAGGACACAAGTCATTGGACCCAGCCCAATCTAGTAATGACCTCAATGTGATTACATCTGCAAAGACCCTATTTCCAAATAAGGTCACATTCACAGGTTCCAGGTGAAAAGAATCTTGTTGGAATACTATTCAACCCAAGAAAGTATTCCCAGCTTGCTTCAGTTCCACCTGCTTACCCATATGTCAATCAAATCTCATGTTTTTGCATTTTGCTCCCAGTTTCTATATAATCTCAACTCTCAGTATGGCCACCTGTGTTTTTCCTATTTACAATGACTTGGACTGTGACCCCATATCTGAGTGGAAGTCCCCACATTTGTTTATCAAGCTAGAAAAATACAACTTTAAGAAAGAGATGACTTTTTTTTTCCTTTTTGGTCAGTGGGTCTTAATCCTCACTTCGCATCAAAATTATCTAGTGAGATTTTAAGAACACAATTGCCTAGGCTCTCATCCTGCCCTCCCAGACTCTGATTCAATCAGATAGGGGTGGGACCCAAGCACTCAAATCTAACGTGCATCCTGGTTGAAAGCTACTGCTTCATACTTTAACTGTATACCCAACACACAATGAACAAAATGATCATTTAGAAAATGTGGTCATTGTAGATTCACAACAGTAAAAGAGTGCATAAAATTAGTACATGTAATAGTATATAAAAGTATTAATACATGTAATTAGTATATGAAAACTTCGCAAAATTATATACTGTATTTTATATATGTATATTATATATATTACAAATTACATTTAGGGCCCAAAATAGCTGATCATTTATTCTAAATGAAGTTCAATGTAACTAAGGTAGCATATAATCATCCAAGTTTATAGGAAGCATTTATCAAATCATTGATCTGTAACACATGATGGGGTTGTTGGTATTAACAAAAAGTGGTAACCAATGACAACTTCAGTCCTAGGAAAGGTGCTTTGAAATAAGATGGATTACAAGAAGGTAAGTAAGAAAAAATATAGACATGTTAATATTGCTGACTAAGCAAACCTTTTATTTTTTTTTTTTCAGAATTTAAAAAATTAAATAATATTTATTGCCAACTACATAGATAAATAGGAAAGAATCTTTGCCCTCTAAGAACTCAAGCTAGTGAGGAAGCAGTCATGTAAAACAAAACAAAAATTAAAATGCAATGCATTTTAATGTTACATAAAATGTTACATGTTACATGAAAGTAACATGTAAGTATATATTACAATTTAAAATGTGCATACCATCTGACCTAGAAATCCCATTTAAGGAATTCTAATGAAAGAGTTTTATGGAAATATATTTGCACAAGAATGTTCATGTAGTAGGAGGAAAAGAGGAAAATGATAGAAAAAAGAGAAAGAAAACATAAATGTCCATTAATAGGGGAAAGTTGAATAAATTATGAAACATTTTTTCACAGAAAGAATGAAGAATATACATGATATATTGTTCAAAAAAAGCAAATTGCAACATTAGGCACAGTGCATATCCTTATTTTTGTAAAAAGAAAATAAGAAAGAAACTCTTTAAATGTTTTCAATTAATTAGTTTATTTATTTGTATTAGCATAAAGAGAAGAGTTCAAAACAAGTTGCAAACATTTTGTATACTGGAGAAATCTGATTAGGGGGAGTGAGAATGCATTTTTTTTTTAGTGCACCTGTTTTATTTTTGTGCTTTTTGACAATAGTATGTATTAATTTTATAATTTAAATATCTAATAAAATAAAATAAGAAAATGCACTGTAATAGGTGACTCTTACTGAGGTATGTACTATGAAAACAATAATATTTTATGCAATTTATGATCTTCTATTTCATATTGATTGGGGCTGTTGTGTAGACAACAGAATCAAAAATTATTTTATATCATTATCAGCTGAGATAGTAAGTAATAGAAATATAAAACACCATTTTCAAGGGAATTTGCATATGAAAAGAGATGGGAACTACATTTGAGAACACTCTGTTTACTTTATTTTGTACACTGGCAATTTTCATCCAAGGCTGAGATTGTATGGGTCTCATTTTAATTTCTTCCAAAATATAACATTTTACCTATCTGTCTTTTTTATCATAACTAAACCACTAAATTTAACATTGGTATGACCAAAATGCATTGATGAGTCAAACACATGAGTGATGTATTAAAAAGTCATCAGAAACTTGCACACACATTCTAATAATCTACCTTTTTCCAGAAACTTTAGCCACTTCTTCAGCCCTGAGTACCAACAGTGGGCCAAAGAGGTCTTACTTGCCAGCATTAGGTTGAAAAAGAAGCAGAGAGAACCCCAATAATTGTTCCTTAATACAGGTTATTTATCTTTTTAGAGATTTTTTCCCCCAGAGAGTGCTTAATTGCATGCCAATTAGTATCTAACTTACGTTCTTCAAGGTATGGCTATTTTATTACAGAATTTCAGTAACAAATTACAAGTGTCCATTCTTTCCTCTACAGAATGAATAGCTTTACATTTCACAAAATTTTATAAGCAGATTTATTTACAGTGTTAAATACGCAAGAGCAACTTTTTATTAATGTGGGGAAAACATAATTTAATCAATATACATTATTTCTCATACATTATCATAACAATCATACTACCTTTAATGGAAATACATGAACAGAGCACATTCCAATTTTTGGACCTTCACAGGTTGACTTTTGTTGTTTGGTGTTTATGTTGCTGCTGGGTATTCTCTATGGGGTCAGTTTCTTAAAATCAGAAGTCCACCCAAAGTCCTGAAATTAGAGCTAGAATGTATTATTAAAAGAAAGTGCCCATTTTTTTCTTTACAGTAGCGATTTCTCCATTTTTAATAGCCAAATTATATTGCCTTCTGAAAAATTCCAGCCAGTAAGTAGGAAAGAATATTTCTAGGAAAGTAGGGAACTTGCATAAATATGGGCCTGGCCTCCAAGTTGAAGCTGAAACCAATTTCATGAATTTAACTTTTGTTCTACAAGGTTGTGAACTTACAGTAAAAACCAAGGGCTAATTTTAAAGCGACATTGAGCCTATACATGAATGTTGGTGAAAAATACGCAAGGCTGGGTGGTTTATACTGAAGTAAGCTATGTTTGTAAGGTGGGATAAAATCACTGCCTATTTTGGAACCCATTTAAATGGGTGTGTGCTCATGAGGGCTAAGTCAAATTTAAAAAGTCTGCCCAAATTCATTTTGGGGTGAGGCTGTCAGATTTCACACAGTTTCCACTGCCAATTGCAAGTATTTTTCATAGTGGACCATAAAGCTGGCATTTTTCAGAGTTGAAGCTTACTCTTAAAAGAAGTTTAACATTGGAACAAAAAGCCAAGTATCTATGTCCAAAAACAGCTCAAAGATTTAACTGTTTCAGATATAGAATGAATTGCATACATACACATATGTGCAATAGATATAGTGGTAGAGATATCTACCGTATAGAGATATATGAGATACATATGTACACACACACATCGCTGGATAATTATATTGGAAGACAATAAAAGAAAAAAAGTTTGTAGTGTTTTTTCTAGTAATACTGAGGACCAGGCAGGCTTTTTCAAGTACGTTATCTTATGAATCATACAGCAATCTTATGAAATAGCTATAATCCTATTTTATAGCTAATTTAAAAAAAATAAAAGGGAGAGAATTTCAGGGACTTTCATAAGAAAAATAACAACGCTTGGTTGTAACACAAGATACCACAACTTCAGATTCTGTTTCTTCCAGCTTTTAACTTTTTATAAGTAGATGATTCCGCTCCTTAGCTCAGAAAAATGGAACTTGGGCCAAGTAGACCTGTGTTTGATGCAGTTTAAATAAGGTAGCATTTGGATGGAACACAGAACAAAGATTAAGGAACAAATAAATAGACAAGATGAGAGTGCACATTAAAAATTCAATTAAAATATTACATAAAAACTTAAAAGCACAATAAAATGTGGTATATGTATACCATGGAATTCTACTCAGCCACAAAAAACAATGGTGATCTAGCACCTCTTGTGTTATCCTGGGTAGAGCTGGAACCCATTCTACTAAGTGAAGTATCCCAAGAATGGAAAAACAAGCACCACATACACTCACCATCAAGTCGGTATTAAAGATCAATGCTTAAGAGCACATATAGTAATAACATTCATCGGGTGTTGGGCAGATAGGAGGGAGGAGGAGGGGATGGGTATATACACACCTAATGGGTGTGGTGCGCACCGTCTGGGGGATGGACACACTTGAAGCTCTGACTTGGGTGGGGCAAAAACAATATAACCTAAACATTTAGTACCCCAGTAATATGCTGAAGTAAACAACAAATTTTAAAAAAAGAATTGTGAATTAATTAATAAATACTCAATTACTTGAATTCATTGTGATTGTGTTTGTGTGTTTAATTGTGATTGTGTGTTTTCACCTGTCTGGCTCACCACCAGTCGGATGAAAACACATAATCACAGATGGGCTGGCCTTTGTTTCTCCTGTTTGAAGCGGCTTCCCCAGCCTGTGTTTGTCAGAAGCACCTAAAAGCAAACATACTAGCCGCAGCCACCTGTGGCAAGGGGTACAAGTCAGGGCAAGCAGAGACGGGAAATCCTGGAAAGGAAAAGGCTGGAGAAGGAGATACACGGACTTTTTCTTTTCTGCATGATCTTTCCCTCTAGGTATTTGCTTTTAAGGTTTTTTTTATTAATTGTTTTATTTCAGCATATTACTAGGGTACAAAAAAGTCTGGTTTGGAACACATGGGCTAGACTGCTCTGTGGAAAATTTGATGATTTTCTAAAATTAATATATGGCTCTTCCAGATTGAAAAAAAGAAATAAAACAGAATGACAGGATAATTCAAACAGAATTCAAATGATCTTATATCAATTTTTTTATTTCAATTAAATATGCCAACCTCCACCTATAAAGCAAAAGAAAAGCACGTATAATGTTCCATTTTTCCACATCATGAATTTGCATTCCATTTTGTCATCAAGTGTATATTAATATATTATGAGCCATATACATTTTACTGAAAAGTAATCTGCAGCTGAAAAAGGAAAAGCAGACTTTAAGTGGCTTAATAACATTTGCAGATATATTAATATTTGCTCAAAGTAAATGTTTGAAATTCAAGTTTTGTTAAAGTGTAAGAAAAATATAATAGATGCATATTAATAAAATTCCCACATAGATATAACTCCTAATATTTTACCAATCAAGAGTAAAAAATCTTTTAAGTTACCTAGACTTGTAAATGCTCAATTCAGAGAAGTCATGCAAACACTTACAAGGGAGTAAGTGTTAAGGTGAGAAAGATTATGGTAACATTTTCCCCCAATTCCTTTATAAATGAACAGTATATTATACACACTACATTTTAATAAAAGAACATTCAATGAAATATATTAATTTTTAGAAAATATTAAAAAATACATAAAAATCACAATTATTATTGCCTGTTTGGAGTAATTATAGTTTTATAAATAAAATATGAGCTACTTATAAAAGTGAGAAAAATAATGGAAAAATTAAAAGAACTTATAAATAAGCTGATTAGTTAAAGAACGACAAAGACTAGAACTGTATTTATTCTCACATTACTTAATATAATATTAAAATCTGTAAGTTTCTTGGGAAAATGGATGTATAACCACTTAACTTAAGATGAAAGGGACTGTGGCTTATTTGTCCAGGGAGTGTGAAGATTCAGCTGGTGTCAAATAAGGAGGAAGAAATCAGCAGAGCTATATTCAAATATTTGAGAAGCTAATTGTGCAAAAGAAATTAGGCATTTTACATAGAGCTACGAGAGTGGAAATCAAACTTTAATGTACATAAGTGTTATGGTTAATTTTATGTGTTAACTTTTGTGTTAACTTGAAGGGGCTAAGGGACACCCAAATAGCTGGTAAGGCATTACTTCTAGGTGTGTCCAGTCAGAACCACTTTCTGACGCACAGATAGGACCTTTTTTCTATGTCCTCACAGGATGGGATGAGAGAGGGATCTCTTATGGCCTTTTTTATAAAGTCACTAATCCCATTCATAAGGACTCTGCCCCCATGACCTAATCACCTCCCAGTGGCTCTACCTCCTAAACTGTCACCTTGGAGTGACAATTATAGGCATATGAATTTGGAGTGGGGGATGTAAGCATTCAAGCCTCAGCAATAAGATTCCCCAGGAAAATTATTTAAAATTTTTATTTCTGGACTGCATGCCCAGACAATCTGATTCCAAAGGTAGAAATTGGCATTCCCTCTTTGCTGATAACATGATATTATATCTAGAAAAGCTTAAAGACTCCACCAAAAGACTCCTAGAATTGATAAATAAATTCAACAAAATCTCAGTTTACAAAATCAAAGTACACAAATCAGTAGCATTTCTATAGTCTAATAACAGTCAAGCTGAGAGTCAAATCAAGGACTCAATACCATTTACAATAACTACAAAGAAAAATAAAATCCCTAGGAATATACTTAATCAAGGAGGTGAAACATCTATACAAGGAGAACTACAAACACTGATGAAAGAAATCATAGATGACATAAACAAATGGTAAAATATCCCTGCTCATGGATTAGTAGAATCAACTTTGTTAAAATGTCCATATTGCCCAAAGTCATTTACAGATTCGATGCAATTCCCATCAAAATACCAACATCATATTTCAAAGATACAGAACAAATAATTCTACTCTTCATTTGAAACCAAAAAAGAGCCTAAATAGCCAAAGAAATCTTAAGCAAAAAGAACAAATCTGGCTGCATCACATTACCTGACTTCAAATTATACTATAAGGCTATAGTAACCAAAACAGCATAATATTGGCATAAAAGTAGAGACATTGACCAATGGAACAGAATAGAAAACCTAGAAATAAAACCATCTACCTACAACCAGCTGATCTTGGATGAAGCAACAACGTACACTGGGAAAAGGAAACCCTATTCAATTTACCCAGCCATGAAAAAGGAATGAAATAATGTCTTGTGTAGAAACTTGGATGGAATTGAAGATCATTATCTTAAGTGAAGTATCTCAAGAATGGAAAACCAAACTCCACAGGTACTCTCTAATAATTGAGAGCTAAATGATGGACACACACAGGCACAAAGAGATGTAAAAGGCTTTGGAAACCAATAAGGGGGAAGAGTGAAAGGGGATGAAGGATAAAAACTTACCTATTGGGTACAATGAACATTATCCTGATGATGGGTACACTAAAAGCCCAACTTAAGCATGATACAAGGTATCTATATAACAAAAACATTTGTACTCCCCTGATATTTTGTAAGAAAAAAGAAAAAAGAAAACTATAACTGTTAAAATAATTTGTAAAAGAGAAATAGCAGAAATAATTGTGATGAATATGTTTGATAAATTATACTCTGGAAAACCAATGGGCAGAAGGTGTGAGATTACACCATATATGAAGAGCAAAACATTAACCAATAGTTTATAGGGCATCTGCTCCCCATCAGAAATAAATCCAAGCCAAAAGAAACTCATTTATTTTTTCAGGATTAAAACCTTATTCATTGGGTCACCTGTTTCCTTAATCAGAATTTTCAATATTCTCAGAAAATTGGGACCTACTAAAACATATGTCCTACCATTCATGTTAACCAAACTCTGCAGTTTTTAAAGTGCTTTTGAACCAGCCTTTGCTGGCTTGGAATCTATTGGCATTCATATTTGAATTCTCCCATGCTTTTATTATATAATTCTTTGCACTATTTTATGGGTTTTTTTTTTTAAAGCATCTTGGTGTTAAGGACATTACCTGAATTTCCTATTTTATTCATGTACTGAAAGAATAGATAAATCACAGGTCTCCTTTCTCAGTCTACTTGAGAACTAACCCCAGAGACCTGTTCATATGATCAGGGACTAATTACTCCTGTCCCTAGCCGTTTCCCATAGACTACTCTTGGCCTCCGTGGTACTAATGATCCAATGGTCCATTCTCAGTCTTCATCCTACTTGATCAGCAGCACCACTGGTCATTCCTTCCTCCTTGAAACCCTTTTTCCTCTGGCTTCTAGGACAACCATTACCCTGATGTTACTCCAACCTGAATTGTTCTTCTTGGTGTTCCTTCTCCTCTCCCTACCTTTTCACATTTCAATGGCCCAGTAGTCAGTCTTCAAAACTTAACTGTTCTCCACATACACATCTCCTTCCTCATTGATCACTTGCAGATATCCATCAACAAAAACCAAATGCTCAATTTTAAAAATATATTCAACATTCAGACACTTATCACCCTGTTTACTTCTATGTCCCTTGTCTCTCACTCAGACTATTGCAAAAGCCTCCTTACCGGTGTTCCTGATTTTAACAGTGCTCCCTATAGTCTATGCTGACAGAGCTCAGACCTCTGCAGACAGTTCATTTTTACATATATGTCAGATCAAAGCTGTATTCACCCGAAGCCCAAGATTTTACCATTGCCTAGAAGGCCCCATATGATCTGTCTTCCCATGACTCCCCTGACCTTGTATCCCACTGCCCTCTGCCACACTTGCTCTATTGCAGCTACATAGACCTCCGTACTGTGTGCTGTACCAAGTACGCATGCCACAGAGCATTTGGTTTTGCTATTACTTCCGCCTGAAACATTCTTCCAAGCAGACAGGCTCAGCGTCATCTTCTCAACAAGGCCTTCCTTGGCCACTCTAGTCATACATGCAATCCCTCCTTCTCTATTTTATTTTTTTCCATGGTTTTTATCACAATCTATACAACATAATCCATGTAGTTAATTAATTATTTCCTTGTGTATCTCCCCACACTAGAAAGCACATTTCATGAGGACAGGGATTTCTGCCTGTTGTTCACTACAGTATCTTCAGCATCTAGGAGCTCAATAAATATTTGTTGAATAAAAGAAAAAAGGAAAAACAAGCTGAATGTTGATAGGTAACTATCATGAATATTTCTGCATATAAATCCAAAACTTCTCAAAAACAACTGTGTTAGGTGATGGATTATTGCAGGTTAGTTAGTTTTCTGTGTTGTTGTAAAGGAGATTTAGGGAAATAAAAGAATGAGACTTCATGACCTTTAAGATATTACTTTTAAAGTCATTTCCAGGGTTAAAATTTATCCCATGTATATGCACACATCCCCACAAACAATTTTGGCAGAAATTACTAATTACCCACCTCTGATCCCCTCTGCTCATATACACCACATGTTATCTTCCCCTTCCTCTCTAGCAGTAGATGTTTTCACTGAACATATGACTTCCTTACTAAACACCACAGTCCACAGTTCTAGACTCCTTTCCATTTTGATGTGCATCATGTGACTAGGGTCTTGAAAACAGGATGTGAGTTTGTATGTGTGTTTGTGTGTGTGTGTATACATTACATATAAGTAGTCCTTAAAAGAAATGGACATGCCAATACATTTCTCTTTCCTATTTTTCACTGGTGTGATAAGTCATCTTATCCTCAACTGTTAGCTGGAGATAATACCTTAGGATGGCACAGCCACAGGTGAGAGCACCCTGCCAGCTCCATCAAACCACCAAATCTGCTACTGTGAACTGTTAAAGGAAAGAGAAATCGAATAAATAAAACTCTCTCCTATCTAAGCCAATGTTTTTATTAGAGTAGTCTAGCCTGTGTTATACATAATATATAGCATTTTTATAGACAAAATAATCCTTGAAACTCTAAAAGAAATAAAAATTCCAGTATTAAAGGTGGTAAAATTATGGGAGTAGTTCATGGATTTAGTTAGAGGTGAAGGGTAGAAATCAATGTTAACTAGAATTAGGAACTTTAAAAATATAAATATAACTGTATTAACTCTTTACTAAATATCAGTCACTTTGCTGGGATTGTATATGAATATATCATTTAATGTTTACAATAACCTGTGAAGGTAGGTTTTATTATGTACATTTTACAGGTGAAGCTGACAGGGCTCAAGATGTTTAGATGTTTTTAAGGTAGCACTGCAAGTAAGTGCTGGAGCTAACAGCCCCATGGAATGAGCATTTCCCAAAGTGTTCTTTCCCATTCTCTGCTCTTTAGATTAAGATGCACGCCTCCCTCCAGAGGTCTTTGAGAATTTAAAAATAGAAGTAGTTGATTAAACACTTGACAAATACATCTCTGCTATTCCTTCTCCAGAATGAGGTTCTGCAGAAGCAATGTGATTGGAAACCTTGAGCAATGGATGGAATAACTATCAAGTTGAGGTCTAATCCCCAATTTGGCCTTAGATTTCCAGAGTAAGATATTTAACCTGTCTGGACCTTAAGCTATTGGTGTAGTTCCTGCTGTAAGATAATTCCAATAACCGAGTCTGCTTAAATGAGCTACAAAAGCATTAAGTGGAATTTGGAAACCCCAGACAGAATCCCCATTCATTTCAGCAGTCTGGAGTCAAAAGCAAAATCTAAATCCAAAAAACACACACACAGTCCGGATTCAATAATTCCACAGATGTGGTTACAAAGTAGATTCAAAAGTTTAATGTCTCTTTTTCCTGGCTAGGAAGAAGTTTAACATTCATTCAAGAAGTTTAAGTCATTCAAGAAGTTTAACAAAAACAACAAAGAAACTAAACTTATAGTCCTGAGGCATTTATACATACGAATACATACATAGGCATAAATATGCCTGTATAATCTAAGGAATCCTCTGCACCCACGTTTACTGCTATCATCCCGGATGCACTGAGCTCTGGCTGATGACAATCAGCACACATTGTGCTCAGAAGCCTTCGGACCTGAGACAACTCGAGTGCTGAGACATTTATCTCTTGAATCTGGATGCCTTCCACTTTGGCAAGAGCTCAACCTCAGTCACCTGAGAGTACTAATAAAGTGCATAAGACCTGACTTTTTAGATGGCTATACCTACCAACACCTTGGTTTGACATCCAACTTAGAGAGGAGCCTGTGGCCTTAGCATTTGGCTATATGAGGAGCAAGAATACTTTTCTCATTAAACTCTCCAATTCATCATTATGGCCCTTGTGTCAAGGCAAGTATTAATATTTATCTTTCCAGATCATTATTAAGAAAAGTGTTGCACCTGGTTTTACCCCCCACCTGTGCACTCTCCTCTCCCTCCACCCTCCATAAGCATTCACAAAGGTTTTTGGTCTCCTCTGGATGGCACTAAACCAAGAAAACATTTTGGAACAAGCTGAGGAAACAGCTGTGCAAGAATAGTGGACTTCTGTGATTTTCTTCCCCTTGCTGTAAATGATTAGATAATTTTCATCATCTTCCGAAACCACTTTTAGTATTTACCCAAGGAGTTTGGAAAATGCAGCTTACTGTTTCATCTCTATCCAGTACAGTGTTTCTATTCATTCCATATCTGCCTATCTTTGAAGAGCTCATGGTTCATGTTAGATGCCTATCAGACAAAACTGCAGTAAATTATTTTCTGCCTAATTCATGATGTGAGCTGTTATATGTGTTTATGGCAATCAAAATTTGTTAGTAGGGGAAATTACAAAGAGTCTCTGAAGATTAGTAAAGAGTATAAGAAAGGCTTCCAGAGTTCATTTTCTATTTGGGGATTTTGTTTAATCTTGTTTGTTATATGCATGTGTGTAGGAAGTGAGAAACTATTTCATGTGTACTGTTGTAAATACTACTGTTAAAGGTGAAAAAAAGGATGTAGAGGATGTAGAAAATGAATCAAACTTTTAATGAATATTTTTCTGCATCTCTCAGCTTAATGTTTTTAGGTTTCTTGATACATTTAGTAGATGTGACCAGATAGGATTCTTTTTAAAAATATATATATACACTTGTGGAAAATGTCCAGATAGACCTTAAGAACTCAGGTGTGTTACTATAGTGATGCTGTGTAGTACATTGGAAAGAATATCCTGTGTGAGCTAGGAAGATACTATATGCAAAGTGTCTTGTAGATGGTATGTCTTGTATGACATCTATTATTATTACTATCTCTCTTAGTTTTTAAAAGCAGGTAAAATCTATTTACTCATCTGCATCATATAGCTATCACCCCAAAATGTAGTGGCATAAAACAGTAATCATTTATTATTTTTCATGAGTCTATGGGCCAGCTGTGAAGTTCTGCTGACCAAAGCTGGGCTCACCCAATCTCAGCTGGGCTTGTTCATGAATCTGCATTCAGTTGATAGTTCAGCTGGAGACATTCTGATCTAAGATGATCTAAGCTGCCTGACCTGACTCCGCTCCACATGGTCTCTCATCCCCCAGCAGTTTAGCCAAGGCTTGCTCTCATGGCAAAAACAAGGGTCGAAGACAGTGAGTAGAAACTTGCATGGCATTTGGGACTTCAACTCAGAACTGGCATACCATAACTTCCACCATATTCTTTGGCCTAAAGAAGTCATAAGGACAGCCTAAATTCAAGGGGTAAGGAAATAAACCTCACCTTTGGTTGGCAAGAGCTGCAAAGTTAAACAACAAATAACAAGGATCCAGGGAGAGGTGGACTATTGGAGTCATTTTTGCAATTAATCTACCATAGCATATCTAACATCAGCCACCAAAAATTATAATAATGTTTGTTAAACTTCTATATGGTATTTTACACTATTTTTAATGAAATTTCAAGATTCTTCAAGCTTGAGAGCTCTAAATAGGAATCAAAGTAACTTTTCAATTTAAGTTCATTAAGTTCCCTTTCTTAAGGCTGGTCTCTTTTTTAAGGAAAGAAGATGTTTCTGGAAAAATATGTCACTATAATTCAGTCTCCTTATATAATTCACTGTTCACTTTTCTCTGATAAAAATTTTCTGCAGCGTTTCATTTGTGGGTTTTTGGGTTGTAGCTGTTACCTATGTTGTAGCTACTGGCTGCTTCAATGTGTTTGACAAACAAAAAATGCATAGGTTAGAGATGACATTTTAAAACTTGAACAGAAAGTTTTGAGTGTGGCATGGTCTTTTACATTCAAAATTGGTCTGTTATCTTCTATATTATTTTTTACATTCTGTTAATCCTGTCTTTAAAGTTCATGCTCTCAAGTACCCAGTATCTGGACCCACAAAAGAGCATAACAAGAGAAGTGGATCTCTTACAGCTCACTTAATCATGCAAGAGAGGCTGAATCAAGGAACTTGAAAATTTTTCAAGACTGTTTAAACCAAATTAATTTCCTTTGCCCTAACATCTGTGGGGTAAGGCCACCACATATGGCTGTGCACACAGTGACCTGGCCATTAAGTTTTTGAGGATGTCTGCCTCTTCGATGTTTACTATGTCAATGAGGAAGGAGGGAAAATCCATATTTTGAACCTAAGGTCCTCTCAGCAGGAGTAAATCTAAGGAGTGCCTTTTGTTTCTAGCTGTCTGATGATTTCTATAGGCAAAGAAATTTACCCTGTGAGCCAGCCACAGGTGCCCATTCTCAGCAGTGGAAATTTTACACAAGAATCTCTAATCTTCTTTTCTAAAGTTTCAGCTTGACAAGACATAGCTGAACTTTTCAGCAACATCCATAACACCAATTGCAGGACCTTGAAACAAAAGATTTATCACTTTATACAAAAAAGGAATTGTTAAATGAATGCATTATGAGGCCAAATTTGTACATAAACCATGTTATGAATGAAATAATTCTTGTCAAATTGTTCAGCAGGTATTTTGTTGGATTCCAAGAGTGAAATTTCTTCCCAGAGTTCAGTAAAGCTCAGCAAGATATGACCTGTAAAAGAAGATAGTAAACTTCTGTGAATTAGATAAGAACTGTTTATTTTGTGCAATTTATTGACAAGATGATGATTTATGGCTCTAGTTCTCACAATGTCAACAACTTTCATGGAAGGAAAAGAGGTTTATTTAGAACTGCAGTTAGCATTATTTTATTCCAATGGGTACTCTGATGTAGAAAGTCCTAAATCACAGTGCTAAGTAAAGCTTTGTTTCCTCACAAAAGCCAGGAACAATAAGGGTTGCCAAACTTGTAAGGTGCTACATCATGCACAAATTATAAAGAGTTTCATCCAGACAAAATTTTACTTGACAAATAAACTACACCATTTGAAGACCTTTGAAAATTCCCAAAGAGATGCATAAAGATAGGAATTATTTCTTTAACAGAGTAGGTGTGCACACAGCAGATGAAAACCAGGAGTAATGTCTTTTGAGTTGCTGTCAATTCTTTTGTGACCTCTTTCTAAATTATAAAGAAATGTCAATAAGCTGAAGTTGATGCCACTGTAAACCAAGTAACTGTTTTAAATTTTTTCTTGCTCCTAGTTATAAACCATGCCATGACTTCACCAAAATCTTTCAGATTGTGGCTTCTTTGGCTAAGGGATGCTCTGAGCAGCAATCCAGACAACTTTTTAATGTTTTTCGAACTATATGCATATCAAATTGAAAATTCTTTTCATGCAAAAGATATGAATCATTGAATATGTTTTCAAGGTAGGGAAACATGAAATATATATGCAGGTTCATTGGCTTCCCTTTTCCATTGTCAAAAACCTTGTAATAGGTAATCAGTGCATCACAGCAATGCTTTCAGTGATAGAATATGTGAATTTCCTCTTTCTCTTTTTAACACTTTCTAATAAACTTAGATCAAATGCAAATAAAGACAGATATCCACAAGCCTTATGTCAGAATATGTTTTATTTAACTCCTATGAACAGAAATCTATTGTGGGATTTGTTATGTGATAGATCGGAGTTCTTTCGCCTGGTAACAAACAGTTCTCCATGAGAACACAGGTCTTGCTCAGCAGGAGTTTTATTACTTGTAGCTAGTAAAGAGAGCACCAAAAATATTCTGTAAAGCAGTGTCTCCCTGAGTAAAGGTGGCATGGGCTTTTTATGTGACAGTCGAGAAAGAAAAAGATGTGTTATCACATGTAGGAGGGGTTCCAGTTGTGCAGACACGGTGGGTGTGTCTGTCATGCTAGCACACAGGTTGCATGTTATGGTAATGAAGTCGTAGCTTCTCCCAGGGTGCAGACATTAGCATGGTAATGAAGAGAATTCTCTGGAGTTCATCTATAAGCTGCCAAGGTTTGTCAGAGGCTAGTTTTAGCCAGCTGGGTAGCTCCAGGCCTCAGGAGCTGAGAAACAATAAGCCACCAAACAGGCTGATTGATGGCTCAAGCTGGTTGAGTTCCTCCCTTCCTCCTTACAAAATTATAACATATAAAATATGATGATTACAACTCTCCAAATTAAAAAGCAGCCTCTCTTGGCATGCTACAATGGTTTAGGTTGAAACATTGCTTCCATAACGTGATTTGATATAAAAGTAATTTATTTCAAAAGTAATTTTCACTGAAACAAGAAAATGTCAGACGAAAAAAATGTGTGTGTATATATATATTCAAATATATATATTTGAATGTGGTTCATGACCCCTAATTAAGAATTTATTTTCTTTTATTCTTCCATTAGCTGATATTTTCAAATATTTTAAAGCAAAAATCTTAAATTCTCGTTTTAACTAATTTCCCTCTTTAGCCAGAGGCATGGAATACATCCTCATAAACCATGGGGGGGAAATAATCCTTTTATGTCAACCTTGACTTACATCTATATACAGGAGACTGTTCTGTCTTTTATTAACTAAAACATACCATTAACTAGATCTTCCCAGAACACTTCTGTATACTAATAATTGATAATCATGATAATGACTATGTGGTTCACAAAATTTACAAAAGGTCAGTGAATCATCAAAAATAAAATTGAATAATGCACAGGGTATTTTTAGTTTAGAAACCCTTGTGATTTCAAATACTCTGGTGCTCCCTACCAGCTAATGTCTCACCCAACCAGTGCTTCTTACCCCTTTCTCTTCTAATGATTACTTCTAGGAAAAAGCAGCCAGCAAGTACTAATTTTTTGATACCCTGCGGATGACTGTTCTGCAAAAATTTTGACTGTGACAATCAATAAGAAACATCTTTTATATGTCCATCTAAAACACACATGTGCATGTGTGTGTTATTTAACTACACCTGCCATAAAGAATTCTTATCATTATTAAGTGAAATGCACTCTAATATTTTCTATTAAATGCTAATGTATTACATATGTCCATGCCAGTCTTAAGCTACTCAATTTATTTAATCAACAGATAATGGGCTATGACTTACTGTTTGAATGATACCACCCTAATCCCAAAAGAACATGGCTTTCTTTTTCTCTGTAAGATTAATGGATTTACTTATTCAAATGTATTTATAAAGTTTATCTTTTGAAAATGAGAACTTTTTATTCTATTTTCTTGAAAACTTACAATTCTCAATTAACAGTAACATTCTACTATCCAGAGCACATTATTCTTTAGACAACCAACCATAATATGGTAAGTATTACCATTGCTAGGTGATCTGTAGATTTATTTCTTATCTTCACAGTAAGCCTGACATGTAGGTTATGTGACTTCTATTTTGTGTTTGAGAAAACCAAGGTTCACATAGTTGAAGTATCCTGCTTGATCCCATTGCCAGTAAGGAAGAGAGCCAGGGTGTGACCTCAGGTCCCCCTTACCCCAGCGCCTATACACTCATTGCCCTCGCTGCCTCTCCTCTGACATTTTCCAACATAAACAAGGCAACTACCATTTTCATGGGCATTCACAAAATAGATCTCTCAAACATAGTTTAAAAATTAGGATGATTTCCTATGTGTTTCGCTATTTATTTGTTTGAGACTCTTGTATTGAAAATTCTGTTAGGCATATTGATGTTACATAGATGAAGAACATAAGGACCCTTCCACCAAGAATCTTAAAATCTGCTAATTAAATCCCCTGATGAAACAACCAGGCAAAAGACCTGGGAGCACAGAGAAGGACTGACTTGTGGATCAATTAGAATTTTCCAAAAATTTTTGAACATGACACACAGGGGAAGGAGTGATATTTGGTTTCCGCCATAAAGGACACAAAGGATTCCAAAGGGTAAAAAGAGAGGCACAGTTATGTTGGGCTTATGGAAGAAGCGTGGTACAAAGTATGGGCTGGGATGCAAAGGAGTGAATTGAGCACTTGGGGCTTTTAGGAAGCATCCCAGTATGGCAAAGGAACAAGACAGAAGGAAGATAAAATGGAAGATGAGTTTGGAAATTTAGGAATTAACCACGTTCTTGAAGAAATTGAACACCGTAATAAGAAAATTGCACTGTATTCTCTGTTATTTGTTTTTTTTTCTTTTTTAAACATATTTTTCTTATTTTATAAACTTCACTTGAAAGGGTATATTTGACTCTATTTCTGTCAGTCTTCAGTTAGTCAGAAAAAGCATAATCAAACAAATAAAACTATATTCAAATGTTTAAATTTGCACCATTATACATTATAAAGTCTGGAAACACAGGTGAGTATATATATATATATGTATATATACACACACATGTAGGTTTATTGATATTACACCACAACACATAATGTGTTGAATGTCATTATATTAAAATGTTTTCAGACTTTATGTCCATTCAGTATTTTATAGCTCTTTTGCACAAATAGTTTCTATGACTTGATAACAACATACAGATATCAGCCTGAACAACACACTCATCAGAATGGGAAGAATCCTCTAGTCTGAAATTTTAAGTAGAAGTCAAACAGCATTTTAATTCAATATAAGCTTACAAGCTTAAGACTCAAAAAAAACTATATCATATCTCAGAGTATCAAACTTGCTGGTAAGAATTAGGAACCCAGTTAAAATACAATCTGAAGTCTTTTATTAGTTTATTTTTTACCAGAACTAGTCTGTTGTCTAATGACATTGACATGAATTAGAACCAAAGTTAAATATTTTATAAAACCCCATTCTTAAGCATTTTACGTTTTGTCATTACAAAATGATCCCTAAATATCATGCATTCCCATAGGTATATTCAGAGTTAAACCCAAGTTCTGATTTGCGGGCTATAGGTTCATCTTATTCTCATACAGAGTGTAAGTGAATAGTGACAATGCAATCATGGGTATAACCATCAATGCACTCCAATTTATAGATAGATAATTCACTAACTAGGTATAAGCTTTATAAAATCGAGCATTATTTTTTCAAGGAAATTAGGCATCATATCCCAAACACTTAATATAATGCACATAGTAGGTACTCAATAAATACTTATTGAACAAAGGACTGTTTAAATAGTCTAAGTTCCAGCTGAAATAACTCTATTGTAATATTCCTTAGAAACGTGAACAACTATAGGAGTTTCAAATATTCTTAAATGGATAAAAGAGACAGACTAAGTATGTACATTTCCATATTTCCTTATTTAGAAAACCAATTAATCATATAATGCTAAGGTATGCTCCACCATAGAAATTCTTAGTGAATTGTGAAACATTATAGTATTTGTAAAGTAAGATTCCACCTGAGTTAATTCAACTGTCTTTTTATCTTTGCTGCCCTCCTCTGGAATTCTTACATCACCTAGTTCTCTTTTTCAAAGGATACATTCTTTATAAGTTACCTTAGAATAGAACTACAGGAATTCAAACTTTTTAGTTTTTATTTGGCAGTGCATTTTTACCCAATTGTATAGCATAACCTTGAGGGAGAGATGACAAGGTAAATAATTACAGATTATTCCTATGTTTTGTTTCATAACACATCTGTGCTATTTTGTATAAATTTCCATGCCACCTTCCGAACAACTTAAGAAGTGGTTTGTTCTTTCAAAATATCTTCTGTAAGAATCCTATTTGACTTGTTTTTCTGCTCTTAAGAGTTTCTCTCTTACCCTCTTTTAGTTAATAATCACCTTCTCTTCCCATAATCACTACATCACCTGTGCTGTATCACATCATATCTATTACTCAATGTTTTAATTATGATCAACAGCTTTAGAAGAATTTAAGAAATTTGCAATATTTATTCTTTCAACGTGAATCTCTATGTAAATTTTTTCTGTATCCTTTATGAAGGGTCCAAATATGTCTCTCCATTGTACCCTATTAAATTGGCTAATGCATCTAAAGCACTCAGAACAGGATGACCAATAAAGTGGGGGCTTCATGCTCTAGAAAAAATTCCATATAGTAACAATACCACTTAATTAATTCCCTGAGAGTAGATTATATTGCACTATTCTATCTCCCTTGTAATATAACTATTATAATCTTTTATGCCCTTAGACCAGTGCTTCTCAACTCTTAACATACATACAGACCTCTTGAGGACCCTGTTACAAGTGGATTCTCATCTA
The DNA here is from genome assembly GCA_963574885.1 of Lepilemur ruficaudatus. NCBI lineage: Eukaryota > Metazoa > Chordata > Mammalia > Primates > Lepilemuridae > Lepilemur > Lepilemur ruficaudatus. The sequence continues at coordinate 2,495 of CAUYRT010099902.1, read as the reverse complement.
AGAAGCACTGACATTCTGCATTTCTAACAAGTTCCCAGATGTTGCTGGTTCAAGGAGAACACTTTGAGAAGCAGGCCCTAGATCAGTGCCGTTTAATAGAAACATAACCTGAGCTGTGAATGTTTCTAGTAGTCACATTCTGAAAAAGTTAAAATAAACAGGTGAAACTGGTTTTAATCATATACTTTATTATTACATTAGCTCAATATTTATCACATTATCATATTATATGGTATGTAATACCATGTTATCATATATCAAATTATATAATATATTATCATATTAAATCAATATACTCCAAATATTATTATGATTTTAATATGTAATTAACATTTAAAGTTATTGAGATATTTTAGATTATTCTTCTTTTCATCCAAAACATTCAAAATCCAGTGATTTTGTACTTACAGCACATCTCAATTTGGACAAGTCACATTTCAGGTTCTCAGTAGTCATATGTAGCTAGTGGCTATCGTAACGGATGGAACAGCCCTAGACAGAAACATCAGGTCTGTGTTATCAAAATAAAGCAGTTATTGACTGAAAATATGCCATTCATAACACCTGAAGGAATATGTACGGTAAGCCTTCTCAAATCTCCGTATCTAGAATGAGACCAGAAGAGGCATTCATCTACTTACGGGTACTTTGATTTTCCAATATACCTACCAACAAAACAATAACCAATCACCTTCTGCCTGCTGATTGGGAGCTATATAATTCTGAGTTTATGCTGAACCTTGTCATCTGCAAGAGAACCTAACTGGCCCTTCTCCATCTTCAGTGTTGACAGGGACACCAATGTGTCTTTCACAGTTACTTCTCCATATCTTCCATAATTTTAGCAAGGATCATTCTAAGCCACAGAGGGTGTCTCTAAACTGGTGCTGAGTCTAACATGTTTCTCTACCTGCAAGGGGTTCTTGGCATCCAAAGAGCTACTAAGAGCTTGATGGAAGCAAGGGACTAGATTAAAAGAGTGATTACAAATAAACTTTATAATTTTCCCACCAAAATTATTTTCAAAAACTGTGAAGTGCTCAAAATATACAAATTCAAAAATTTCTATTTTAATAATTTTCACAAAAACATTCATCATAAAAGTTGTAACTTAGAAAACCTACCTCAAATAATTTGGCCTCATAAACCTACACACATACACACACTTACACACACACACACACAGAGGCACAGACGGTTTGGGGAGGTTATTGAAAAAAATGGTATTATTTATTATTTCTGGATGTTCAGATTTCACAGTGTTTTTTAATTTCATATTTATACTTTTCTCCATCCACACACATTACATTTATAAATGGGGAAAAAGAGTTTTCACAAGCCTGACAGCACATTTGTTACAATGATCGGTATTTTCATACATGTTTAATTATTTATATGCTGTTCATCCTTATAAAAGGTAGATCTTTTCAATCCAAGAACGCTTCTTCACTACTATTGGCCAACTAAATCTGTTAATTTAGCTAAAATCTCTTTTTTGCCTGTCACATTTCTCTTATCTTCTAGCACTATTTGTTGAGGATGCTACAAATACATGATTTCCCATCCTAAGCATCACCGATAGGTGACTAATCTTTTCTCCCTGGGGCATTCACACTTGGAATTCTGAACTAAATAACATTAGTATCATTAATATTATTGTCCACATATTCCATGACTTTTCTTTTTTCACACTATTTTGTGTTAATTATTCATTTTATTTCTTACCATCTGGTCTTCTAACAATGTTTATACTTCTATATTATATTCAGAGCTTTACTCCACTTTAGTTTTTTTTTACTATCTTATACTGTTTATGCAGTTATGATTATATTTTATATGTCTAGCACATTATGCATCAGTTTTCTATTATCATAAAATTTCTCTAATCTAAGAGTAGAAGGCACTCTCGTGATCAGACATGTTATAGGGGTCTTTGTTCTAATACTGACTTTGGCTACTCTTGTGTACACACCAGGAGTATATTTTACACAAGAAGACTCTTCTATTACAAATAAGTCAATGCTAATTTGTTAACTCATAATTTTAAACATTCTTATTTCCAAAGATAATTTGTATCAGTGTATAAGAAAAAGCATGTATAAAATGAAATATTTAATGTAAAGATTAAAACAAAAGTAAAAATAAATCATCTGAAAAAAATGAGAAATGTAGAGTGGTTGAGCACTAAAGTGTACCAGACATTGTGCTAGCTGATATTTACTCTTCATCTCATTTGTGTCTCCTGACAGACATGCTTAGTCAGCAGGAGACACCATAGGGTGGGGGCGAGGAGGCGAGGATTAAAAGCCAGAATCAAAAATGAAAAAAAAGGCCGGGCGCGGTGGCTCACGCCCGTAATCCTAGCACTCTGGGAGGCCGAGGCGGGTGGATAGCTCAAGGTCAGAAGTTCAAGACCAGCCTGAGTAAGAGCGAGACCCCGTCTCTACTATAAAATAGAAAGAAATTAATTGGACAACTAAAAATATATGTAAAAA
>CAUYRT010099900.1:0-24441 GCA_963574885.1 Lepilemur ruficaudatus | reverse complement strand
GGCACTCACTCTAGCCTGGGCAACAGAGTGAGACTCTGTCTCAAAAAAAACATACAAAAAAATTTAAAGATCACTTTGGAGCTTTGTTCTTGGAATAGTAATCCAAAGATAGAAAGGTTTTATAAATATCCTCTTGTCAGAGCCCCTGCCAAGGACACCTGTTGCCAGTGTCTTGAGTCTTTTTCCACCCACAAGGCAGCAGGACTAAGTTAAATTGAATCACTAAATATAAATAGAAGGTAGTGAAAAGTCAATAGAGGGTAAGGAGGCTCAAAATCCTCCTCCCCTTCTCCACCTCCTGCTTTTTTGGAGCAAAGATGTAGAGTGTATGTATCCATATACTTAAAAAAGAATCCATGGCAGATTTGTCTGGGCTTAAAACACCATGTGAAAGGCTAGTCAACTAAGTGGCTGCAGAACTGTTCTTTTATGAGGTCCTATCTATCAGAGACTTCTTCGTCTCCTGTTTTGACATTACTCAATAAAACAATATGAATATTTAAAGTACATTTAAAAACACCCAAACAACACTCGTAAACACATGTCCTTTAAAGTACAAGAATCAGTTTCAAATCTAATTGAAGTCAACCTTTATAGGCAAATCTTGTGGGGAATTTTATTATATTTAGTGGAAAAATGCACTAGAGATTTTCTTTCATTTGAATTCATTTTTTACTGATTTTTAGACTTTTCTCTACCATGACCTGTTTTCCCACGAGAGATAAAAATGATTAGAGAACAGCAGTTTGAACCCATTTTTAGTACTTCCTTATTGTCTTCCAGAAAATCAAAGAGGAGAATGAAAAATTATTGAAAGAATATGGCTTCTGTATTATGGATAACCACAAAGAGAGGATTGCCAACTTCAAGATAGAGCCTCCTGGGCTTTTCCGTGGCCGTGGCAACCACCCCAAGATGGGCATGCTGAAGAGACGAATCATGCCTGAGGATATAATCATCAACTGTAGCAAGTGAGCATATAGTTCATCCTTTGGGCCAAAAATGAGGTGGAGGGCTTTTTTTTTTGTAAGTAGTTGGGAATATTTCCAAAGTTACAGAGGACTGTTTGGGAAGGGAATATTTGAAAGCAACATGGTATTTCCATGTATAGGTCTCCAAATGTTTTTTAGGTACAGTAGTCTCCCCTTAAATATGAAGGATACATTCTAAGACAGCCTACCCAGTAGATGCCTAAAACCATGAATAGAACCAAACTTGATTGCCATCAATTGGAATACATTTCTGTTAATGTGTTCTACCCACAGATTTAATTTCTCTTCCGTCTTAACTAAGCACTGACCATACACAGTGGCTGTAATCTTTATAGTTTCAGGTGCAATTGTATAACTAGGCATGATTTTTTTTTCCTTCTTCACAGTTTCACAGGTAGAAGATCTGTTCTGACTATAGATTTTTGATTTTCTTTTTCTTTAGTAAGTCAAGAACTTTCACCTTTCCACTTAAAGGAAGCACTTCTCTTTGGCATATCTGAATTGGCATCACTAGCAATTTGTACTTTGGTGCCCTTCTTAAGTAAAATAAGGGTTACTTGAACAATGCCCTGCAAAACTATGACAGTTGATCTGATAACTGAGATGGCTACTAAGTGGCTAGCAGACAGAGTATATACAGCATGGATATGCTGGACAAGGGAATGCTTTGCATCCTGAGTAGGATGGCGAGAGATTTCATCATGCTACTCAGAATACTGTGCAACTTAAAACTTATGAATTGTTTATTTCTCGAATTTTTCATTTAATATTTTCTAATCATGGTTGGCCATGGGTAACTAAAACCACAGATGAGGAGGGACTACTGTAAATAGTGATGAGGAGGAAACTTGGAAATACATGCTCAGCAGATACGTCCACTTTGGGTGAGGAAAGGTAAAATTGTCCCTCACTTCTCACTTCACTGCGCTCTTCCTTTGTTTCCACAGAGATTCCAAGGTTCCTTCTCCTCCTCCAGGACATAAGTGGAAAGAGGTCCGGCATGATAATAAGGTTACTTGGCTGGTCTCCTGGACAGAGAACATCCAAGGTTCCATTAAATACATCATGCTTAACCCCAGTTCACGAATAAAGGTAAGGGGATAGCTAAGGGCTGCACTGGTTAGTGGAGCTGATGATCTCTGTCTTTTGTTGAAATGTGAAGATCTTGCTATCTAGAATCACTTTGACAAAGGAAAAACCCTCCCTACTGAAAGAAGGCAAGTACTGTCATGGTTAGCAGTATCTGGTGACCTCCCTAAAGTGTTTCTGTTCTTTGCATCACATTGTTACCGTATCCATCTATTAATTCACAAATATTTATTGAAATCCCAATATGTGCCACGTACAGTGTATGTGTGGTGCTAGAATTGTATTGGTAAACAAGACAAACATAGGCTCTGCCTTCATATTGCTTACTGTCCAGTGGTGGACAAGTACTGTCCAGAATGTGATGAAGAGTGTGGTAAATGTATATTGACCTCTACAACTCTCTTCCCTTTCCTCACCTTTCTTGGCTCTGAGGAAGGGAGGAAATGTAATTGCTCTGAATCCCAAAACAAGTTGTAAAATCTATCATCTTACGTACTTCTGGCTTCCCAAGGTCTCATCTGGGTAGGTTCCACCAGCACTAGATGGAATGATACATGTGAAAGCACATAAACTATGTTATATACCTGTGTTGTTATTTACCATTACTGTTATTGACAGGCAGAAACTGTCTTGCCGGGAATCAGTTCTCATTAGCCAGCTAGCTATATATACTCTGCTTTGGAGAGTCCCACAAACTTTCTCCAACATACTATGGAAATGAGAACAGCAACCTAAAAGAGATAAGCTTCACAAAAAAACAAGTCAAGGACTTGGTTCTTCGTAGACTGTGACTGTTTTACATGTAGGAGACTGGGACTTAATTAACATCTTGATTTGGGTTTATAGATTGTTGAACACCTGTTAATATATGAAAGCCACAGCTCAAAAGGCTATATGAATTATCAAGGCTAAAATTCACATTTTCTAGCTTATAGCCTTGTGTTCTTCTATATATCACTATTCTAATGAAAAATGCCCATCTATATATTTTCTTAAATTGGAAAATATACTTTTCTTGGTTTAATTATAGAATTAGAAAGAGAACCCTCATGGTGAGCAAAAGTCAAGTCATTTAATGAACTGTGTTGTATTCCTCTTCTGAAATAGCACAAACTTGTGTGGCTACAGAAGTAGATAAACGTTGGTTTTAGCCCTCACAGAACTTGTAGGTTGGTGAGTACACTGGGTAAGAATTCAATTGTATTAGAAGAAAAGTAAAAGTTAAAGGCATTACATAAATAGAGCGGTTATTCTCAGCACTTACAGATCAAGAACAACTTTATGAAGGAAATTAAGTTACAGTTAGGTCTTAAAAGAGGTATTCCAAACACAGAGAATTGTGTCATTATACACAGAGGTGTAGGGAATGTGAAAAGCAATGACAAAAAAGTCTCCAGTAGTCATAGTTGCACAACATTATATTTTATTTTATTTTTATTTATTTATTTATTTTTTTTGAGACAGAGTCTCGCTTTGTTGCCCAGGCTAGAGTGAGTGCCATGGCGTCAGCCTAACTCACTGCAACCTCAAACTCCTGGGCTCAAGCCATCCTCCTGCCTCAGCCTCAGCCCCCCAAGCAGCTGGGACTACAGGTGTGAGCCATCACACCGGGCTAATTGTTTTGTTTCATTTTTAGTTGACTGGCTAATTTTTTTTTTTTTTTTCTATTTTTAGTAGAGGTGGGGTCTCACTCTTGCTCAGGCTGGTCTCGAACTCCTGAGCTCAAGCAATCCTCCCGCCTCGGCCTCCCAGAGTGCTAGGAGTATGGGCGTGAGCCACCACCCCAGGCCAGTTGCACAACATTATAAATGTACTAAATGTTACTAATCATAAATTTATGCTATATGCATTTTACCACAACTTAAAAAGTATCAAGGTGATAGATACTTTGTTACTATTAAAAAGCATTTTCACATAAGTTGACATTTGGTTCTCTTAACCATATCAGACATATATTAATATCATCATTTTATGGATGAATAAATTAGTTGCTGGGAGGCCCCAAAGCTTGCCTAAGATCCAATAGCTAGTAACTCTTAGATCTTCTTAGACTCTTAACTTCTTAGGTCTTCATTCTCCTCATGCTTTCCTGTGACAGATTGTGGCCAGTCTCATTTAATTGTCATTCTGAAGAGACCAGACCATTAAAGGACTTTGAACATAGGAGTGTCTTGAACATAGCTTCACTTCAGCAAGATTTATAGGCATTACACATAAATCACACCAATAAATATAAACTGTTATAAATGTGGCAGAGAATTACAGAGTACTGTTTGAGAGTATACCAGGGTGGCTGATCTGGCCTCTGGAGTTCAGGGAAGGCCTTTCTGAGAAGGTGACATTTAAGATGAGATTTATAGGATGAATAGGATTTTATCCTTAGAAAGGATAGGGAAATGGGTGTTTCAGACAGGAAAGATAAAATAGCCTTTTGAAATCCCTGAAGTAAGGAAGAACTCAGTAGTTTTCAGGGCAAAAAGAAGGCTAGGATAGTTGGAGTAAAATAAACAAGAATCAGGAAAGGAGGCTAAGGAGGAAGGCCAGCCATATCTTCAGATCCTTCTTTGAAATTTTTTACATTATCCTAAGTCCAAAAGGAAGCCACTGAGCTGGGTTTTAAACAGGGAAATAATGCCAGATTTGTATTTTAGAAATTTGTTAAGTAATTGGTCATTGTGACTTCAGCTCTATGGAGCAGATGCAAACAGGAAGTAGACCAACAGGAGGCTGTTTTAGTGCTCCAGGCAAGAAATGGCTATGACTTAGACATACGATGAAAATGGAAATAGGTGAACAGAGTCCGAATATGTGTACTCTGAGTACTTGTACAGGCAAGGATTAGAGTTGATTGTAGGAATCTCTGAAGGTTGAGATCCTTGTTAGATAGGCCAGGTGGGCACTTTAGGAGCAGAGAGCCAGCCAGTTTTATTCCAGACAATATCTGGATAACCGCTCTACACAGTAGGCATTTGTGCAGGTTTCTGGATGATGATCATGGTAGCAAACCTAGAAGTCACCCAGAGTTAGAACATTATACCCAGGACAGAGTACCTGACTTCAGTCAACTGGAATGGAATCCTAACAACAGGCATTAAAGGCTTGGAAAAGTGGTACCATTGGGGGAAGGAGAAATGTCATTTCTTAAGCTTGCTCTTGATCTTCTCTTAGGCTGTCTCCCACTCAGGAGAACAGTGAGATCTTCAGAGGTTGAGGTTTGACAGCACCTTGAACAGTTTTTAACTTTGCATTGCTCTAGGAGAAGCATTCTCTTTTTAGATACCAAAAAATAAAAATAGAAAAAGAAACATACAAACATGGTGGGGGTTTTAGTGAAATGGATGGTGGGGGTTTTAGTGAAATATTTCAGTTATACAAGAATAGATAATAATGTAATGAGCCCACCATCTGGCTTTGTCAGCTCTTAACATTGTGTCCTATGTGCTCAATTACTTTATTCCATAAAAATTTCTGATAAGCATAACTGGAGCCACCTGTGTACCATTACCTCTTTCCCTGCAGATTACTATGATGGACTCGATGTTTTTATTTGTGTGTGTGTGTTTTATTTTTTAAGAGGCAGGGTCTTGCTCTTTTGCCCAGGCTAGACTGCAGTGTCACAATCATTGCTCACTGCAACCTTGAACTCCTGGGCTCAGGCTGTCCTCCCGCCTCAGCTTCTTGAGTAGCTGGGACTGCAGATGCGTACCACCATGCCCAGCTAATTTTTTCTTTTTTCTTTTTTCTTTGGTAGAGACAGGGTCTCACTGTGTTGACTAGGCTGGTCTTAAACTCCTGACCTCAGGTGATCCTCCTACTTCAGCTTCCCAAAGTGCTGGGATTATAGGCGTGAACTACTGTGCCAGGCCTATTTTTTTTATTTTTACAGTATGTTTATGTGTGCATAACCATGTAATATTGTTTTGCAAGTTTTATTAATAGTTCTAAATTAGGTATGTTATTAAAACCATGCTGCAATGTGTTTATTTCACTCTAGCTTTGGTTTTGAGATTTTATTATCTTGACATAACTTTTAATTTATCCATTTTATTTGCTACATGGTATTCTATTATAAAAACTGGTCTATTCTCTTCTTAGGCAGTTGGCATTGTTATACATTTTCTTGCTATTATAAACTGCTGGAATAAACACATTTTTCTTATGCATGTGGATGAAAATTCTTTTATAACTTATTAGATATTTCCAAATTATTCTCTGAAGTACTTCAATTTATATCCCCACCATTCCCCCCCCCCACCAATGTGTACAAGTTCTTTTTCTTGTTAGAACAAGTGTTAGTTAACACTTGCTAATATTCCTAAAGTTTTGCTTTGTGTATGGTATGAGGTTGAGATCTAATACATTTCCAAATAACCTGTTGTCCCAGAACTATTTAGTTGTATTACCTCCTTTGTCATATAACACATTTCTACATATATGTCAGACTGTTTCTGGGCTCTCTGTCCTGTTTAATTTGTGTGTCTGTTTCTACGTCAATAGCATACTTTTCCTTACTGTAGCTTTATAGAGTCTACCGAGTGGGACAGGTTTCTTTCATCACATTCTTAATTGTCGTGGTTATTCTTGGCCCTCTGCTGTTTCATATTAATTTTGAGATAAGCCTGTCAAGTTCTAATGAAAACTGTTGAGATTTTTATTGGAATTGCATTAAATTTATAGATTAATAGGGGAAAGATACAGTATGTTTTTGTGTTTCCAATCCATGAACATGTTATACTTCATTAACTCATGGCTTTTGAAGGTATCCTCCAATGTGGCTTTGTAATTTTCTTCATAGAGGTTTCACACATTTTTTAAAACGTGAACTTTTATAAACTTTACAGTTTTTATTACTAATGTGAATGAGACTTTTTTCTATTACATTTCTATTGGTTACCATTAGATTGGTAATGCTTTTGATTTTTGGAAGTTGATCTTGTTTATGTAGCAATAGATAACAAGGGGTACTAAGTTAAGGGTTGCTGAACTCTTATTAGTTCTAAAATCCATAAAACCCTAACATTTTCCCTAGTCAACAGTTATCACAGTCAGATATTTAATGTCTGTACTCTGTGTTTCTTATATCTCATACTTTCTGGGTTTTCTTGTTGAAATACACTCTTTAATGTTTCTTGATTGAAGATGCAGCAGTGGCAAACACCTACTGTTGTTTACCTGAAAAATTTCTTTATTTTCATCCTAACTCATAATCTGTCTTTTCTTCAATAAAGAATGTGTCTTTACCGTAGATAGGCTGTGGTTTTACTATGCTATATCTAGGTATAGGTACTTGAACTTACAATCTGAGGACTAATGTATTTTTTATTCTTGAAAATTGTCAACCATTATTTCTAACATGGCTTTTAGACCATTCCATTTCTCTTTTAGAGTCCTATTAGAAGACTATTGGAGCTTCTCAATCTACACACAACCTTTTTAAACTATGTTTTCATATTCTTTATTGTATTTAGTCTAAAGTATATTCCATCTGTAATTTACTACCTTTTATTTTCAGAGTTTCATTTCATATCTGATTTTATTTCATCCATTCTGTATTGTAATTTTATATCATTTTTAGATTTTACATCTTTTTCTCTTTATGCATACTAAACATACTTATTTGAAAGTCGTTTTAAGATTGTTATAGAAAATGTTACCTGAAATCATGTGCTAATTATTGTTTTACTGGCAGTTTTTCTGAGCCATTTTTCTTGTGTCTTTTGAAATTTCTGTTTGTAAACCCTTTTAACTGGCAAGTGAGTTTTTTCTGTGTATTGTTCCCTTTTCTTTTCCTCCTCCTGCCTCTCCACTTCTCTGCTCATTCCTTCCTGTCTTAGAGGCCAGCTCAGCCCAAGCTAATACAGCCGTGGCCCTGGGTCTTCCCTTGCATGGAACACTTTCATTGCTATATGTTTGGAGTAAAAGGATGATTAAAGTATGATTTCACTGACTTATTGTGACTCAGCAGTTTTTTGTGGTAGAGTGTAAAGGGTGGTAAATGGTGGTTGTACTTCATAAAGGACTTTAGGCCTAAGATATGGGGGCTACCATCATGGTGCTTTTGTTCAACACATTTCTGTCAGCCTCCAAAGATGTCTCCCATTCTAAGACACTTTGCTTATTCTTGTATCTATATTTTACTCATTCATGTTCCCCATGTAATATTATTGTACCATTTTTTCCCATCTCTGCTCTATCAAGACATTTAGTACAAGCATGATGTGAATTAACAGGTTTTTGACAATTTGAAAAGTTGGAGCATTCAAGGGTAAAAGAATACCAAGGTGTAGCAGCTGCAGTGTTTCTCCTTGATATACCCTGTCCTTACCCTCTGTCTGGAAACTTAGATTAGCCTACTTGCAATAGGTTACACTATTTTCAGCCTCAAAGGTCATTGAAAAGATCAGGATTTTTGGGAGCCACAATAACACATGCTCCAGGAACTAAAAACATTGTCCTGAACTCATTCACATTTTTCTACATTCATCCTGGTTTGTTCCGCTTTTCCTCCCAGAATTTCCATTTTACAGACATCTTCTTGCAAGTATTTCCATTCCCTTTGTCTCCTACCCTGTGCCTAGTGCCCGTGGGATCTGAAATAGCATTAGAATGACAGCCAGCCTCTGGAACCTGTCATTTCAACCAAGGAAGCACTCTGATCCCAGATAACCCAGGAGTTTTTGATCCCAGATAATCTAGGAGTTTACAAAAGGACTGCTTATAGGTACTCACTGTTAAATACAACCCACCGCCAAGTTTGCAAGCCTTATCTGCTCTCATAACCTGGGAAAGCAGCCCTTAGTGAAAATAAGGTTCTTCAAACTAGTTTACAAATAGAGTTCATCATCATGATTTTTCTTTCAAATGAAGTACAGCACTTTAGGATCAATGTTAACATCACATTGCATTTAATCTTATTAAAATATTCTCAGTGTCAAATACATACTTCTTGTTTTCTCTTTAGAACCTATAATTCTTTGGGGTTTCAAAAATGTATGTGCCTACAGCCTTTTAAATGTAACCACCTAGTGATTAAAGGGCTAGATGTACAGGAAAACATTTTTACAAAACTCATAGTCTTGGAAAGCTCTGATTTTGCTGAGTTTTACTAGAAAGAGAAAATAAGTCACAAGCTTATTTTTTTAACAATAAAAGATACAATTCATAAAATGGACTTCATTAAAATTATAAACTTCCATTCTACAAAACTGTTAAAATACAAGGTACAGACTAGGAGAAAATATTTGCACCATGTTTATTTGAAAAGGAGTTACATCCAGAAGATACAAATAATTCCTATAGCTCCATAGTAAAAAGACAAACATCCCCATAAAAGAGAACAAAAGATTTGAACATATGCTTTACAGAAGATACAGGAATAGTCAATAAATAAGTACTTGAAAGAATGCTCAACATCACTTAATTTCAGTGGAATGAAGATTTAAACCACAGCAAGATACTAAGTCCAGTTCTAGGTATTTCACCTCAAGTGAAATGAAAATACATATCCACAAAAAGACTTGTAGAAGAGTGTTCATAACAGTGCTATATTCATAAGAGTCCCAATCTGGAAACATCCCAGGACAATAAGGTATAGTCCTAGAACATACCGTATTTATTGGAAGTTAAAAGGAGTGAACTCCTGATATATTGAACAGCATGGATGAATCTTAAAAACATGTTGAAAAGCCAGACACACAAGTCTATTCTGTATGATTCCATTTATATAATATTCTAGACTAGGCAAAATTCATATGTGATGACAAATCAGATTAAAGATCAGTGGTTGTTTATTGGGAGGTTGACTGGAAAGGGGTAGGTGGGAATATTCTGGAATGGTAGAAATATTCTGTATCTCCATAGGGGTGTAGATTTACCTGAGTTATAAATTGTCAGAACTGATCAAACTGTAAAGTAATCTGTATATCTATATAACAGAAAGACTTTTAAAAATTTATTCAAAATGAAAGGTGACTAACTGGAGCTCTAAAAAGAGAAAAATATTGGAAGAAAATTTGTAGATGACTAATGATATCTGACAAAGGACTTGTATTCAGACAGTATGTTTAAAAATGGGCATGTATGGAAAGCTGGTTGGGTTTATCTTTAATCATGGTATACATACATAGGGCCAGTTTGTTGTGTCTTTTATGTAAATGATGAATGTTTGGGGTTCAGAGTACCATTCACCCTTTGATGCTCGACACGATGGCAAACTCACATAGGGATCACCAGCCTAAGGAAAAGTAAAGAACCATGTAAGGGATATTGGCAAATGTCATCTTCACCAACACTCAGAAAGTATTAGAGAATTGGGTCTAGTTTGCCTCCTTACCTCCCACTTTGCAATTTTGAATCTAGATCCTGATCCCACTTAACCACTCTGCGGAATGGATAAGCAGCTATATTAAAAAGAAAAAATATTGTGGGCCCACTAGTTTTAAAAAGACACCCAGCTGGGTATAGTGGCCAACACCTGGAATTCCACCACTTTGGGAGGCCAAGGCTGGTGGATCGCTTGAAGCAAGGAATTCAAGATCAGGCTGGACAACATAGTGAGACTTTGAGACAGGCTGGTAGGCATGTGTGCTTTGGAGTGAGAGCAAAGAAGCCACTCTTGGGCTGGATACTGTATTCTTGAAGATGAATCTTTCATGTCCAATTTTTTCTGTGTATGTGTAAGAATGACTGTCGTGGAGATTTTATGCTGACTTGTGCATGAGGACAGTGTGTATCACACCTTTTCTTATTCACCCTCTTAAATGTCAAAACGTACTGAAAAACATCAGTGAGAAATTTTCAGCTCCCCAGAAAATAAGGCTTAGGTATTTTTTTCTGTGTCAACAGCTACTAAGTCATCCACCCACAATAGTGAGTAGTTACTGAACCTCTTATTTTGTAGCCAAACAAGTACATCCAACTAGTATACACATGATTGTGGGAGAGTGCTGATGACTCCTTAGCCTCCCCTTATAAGCTTTAATTTCTGAGCATTTTTTAGGATCTATAAGTGAAAAACGTTTTCTTGCTTGCATGTACCCCACACCTCTGCACACTCAGAAGGCTGGTTACCTTGACCACAGTTCTTCTGCCTCAAGGACCACATGTTCACGTCATAGGCAGGAACCAGCATATCTGGGTAGAAATCATTACCCCAACTTTTGTTGTGGGTGGGGTAATTAAAAGCAAAGATTCTTGTATTCTTAGATTCCTTCTTTGTGTTCATGTCATGTAGTCTGTTTTGTGGTTTTTTGTTTTTTTAAGAGAGATAGGGTCTTGCTCTGTCTCTCAGGCTAGAGTACTGTGGCGTGATCATAGCTCACTGCGGCCTCAAACTCCTGAGCTCAAGTGATCTTCTCACCTCAGCTTCCCGAATAGCTGGGACTACAAGTATGTACCACCATTCCTGGCTAATTTTTTTTATTTTTTGTAGAGGCAGGGTCTCACTATGTTAAAGTGTGGGGATTACAGGTGTGAGCTACCATACCGGCCCCCAAAGCTCTAATTTTTCCTAAAAATAAATCTTTCCAGAAACATTGTTTCTATCAGTCTACTCAAGGAACACTTTTAAATGCAGAACCTGGAAGTCATTGTGTTTCTCAGTAATTACATGATGTACTGTTTGGTTCTGCCTCTTTGACAGCTTCACCAAACTGTGAATGGTTGTCTTAAGTTTAATGGAATTCAGTCTTAGCAGAAAACTGCTATTGGGTCACAAACCTGGCAGCAAGACTGTGGTGCTGATGTGGGAATGGAGGTGTTTATATCCTTTGTGTTGACGGAATTCAGTTTTTGGGACATGCCAAGTGGGCTTTCCCCAAGAACATAAACATTGTACAAAATAAAAGCTAGAAGCTTTCTTAGTGGGTATTCAAGGAGCCAGTTGTGCTTGACAGTGAGATGGGACAGCCTGTGTTCTCATCAGCTTAAATACCTCAGACTTTCTCATCAGTACTATTCTTTTTCAGTTTTAAGTTCAGGTACCTGCTCTTTGGTTCAGAGCTCTGAACTTTGATATACAAGGTTGGTCTTTACCATCCCTAAGCAGTCCACCTTTGGTGATCTTTGCAGGGTGAGAAAGACTGGCAGAAATATGAGATTGCTCGGCGGCTAAAGAAATGTGTGGACAAGATCCGGAACCAATATCGAGAAGACTGGAAGTCCAAAGAGATGAAAGTCCGGCAGAGAGCTGTAGCCCTGTACTTCATTGACAAGGTGAGAGCATCTTCTCGTTAGCGTTGTGTGTAGTGTTCAGCTTAACAAAGGGAGTGCCCGCTCTGCCCCAGGCTCTGTGCCACGTACTAGAGAGACAGTGACACCTGACACCCACCATCTTGCAACAGATCTGATCCACTAAGGAAGGTAGAAGTGGAGAGAGGCATGCACAGTTTGCTGCTGTGTGACTACATCTTGCTTAATAGGAGGATTTGTGTGAATCTGAATGTGTCAGAGATACTATGACATTTTCAAACTTTTTGACCATGACCCACAATAAATTTTTTACATGATAATCCAACATGCATATAAATGTATTCGTGTTTGTGTATAACTGAATCAAAAGTTGCATAAAACATTGCTTAGCCATATGAGCAGTGGATTCTTTTATATATATACTCTGTTTCATTCTTTTAGAAAAAGATGGTTATAACTCATAAAATTGGTTAAGGAAAGCATGCTTGTATCACAACCACAATTTTAAAGACAGTGCTCTAGAGGAGCTCAATTCTTCGAGCTCATGAGAAGAATAAGATTTCATGTTTTTTCCCCCAATCGTGTACTGCTTATATTTGGCATAAGTTTTGAATTGTCTCAAAATTAAGACACTAGCTGTTTGAGTCTGACTGCCCAGAATAGCAACACTCCCTCATTTGCTGCCTTGTTCTTAAAATTTTTTTCTTTCCTTTTCTCCATCCCCATTTCATAGGACAAAGTAGAGAAAAGAGAAGTTTGGATCTTTTTTATATCCCTGTAGCTTTCATAGGGGAAGAAGTAACACTGTAGAATGCAGAGTTCACAGGCCATGCAGACTGTCCCCAAAGGGAATTGAGAGGCTTCTGTTTGTGGCTTCCTAAAGATCTATGGGCATCACATCTTTTCATTCATGCTCACCTTTTTTCTCTTTCTTTCTCTGAGTAGCTTGCTCTGAGGGCAGGCAACGAGAAGGAGGAAGGAGAAACTGCGGACACTGTGGGTTGCTGCTCACTTCGTGTGGAGCACATCAATCTGCACCCTGAGCTGGATGGTCAGGAGTATGTGGTAGAGTTTGACTTCCCTGGGAAGGACTCAATCAGATACTATAACAAGGTCCCTGTTGAAAAACGAGTAAGTCAATGTGGCCTGTACTCCCTGGCCTGTTTTTCTTTCATTCAACAAACATTTATTGAGTCCTTTTCATGTGCTTTACACTTTGCTGGGCACTAGCAAAAGTGATTTGAGCCAGGTGTGGTGCAAGCCTGTAGTTCACCTACTTGGGAGGCTGAGGTGGGAGGATCACTTGAAGCCAAAAAATTTGAGTGCCACAATAGTTTCTGTGAATAGCCACTGCACTCCAGCCTGGGCAACATAGCGAGACCCTGTCTCTAAAAATAAATAAAAATAAAAGTAAATCGCTTGAAAGAGAGGGGAGCAATATTGTTGTACTGTGTACCTCCTTTTAGTTCTTGTCCCCCACTCTGTGCTATCTTCCTGGGAATGAAGGGCCATCTCCCTAGCAGTAGTCAATAGAGCATGTTGTAGAGGTCAAACATGTTTGCTTGTGAGGGCCAACTCTCTACAACACGCTGTACTGGTCACATTGCACGTTTATGGCTTTGCATCTTAGCTCAGCCTCTCCCTAACTCCTGACTGAGTGAAAGGTTAACCCTTCAGTCCCCAGATTGCTGAGCCCATCATTGAAGAGGGTACATAATCTCAACCTAATGTTTCCCAAATTACTGAGCTTGAACCACAGATCTGCAGAGCTTGGGACCCCAGTAATCCAGCCCATCAGCATTCTGATCTTTACTCAGTAATTAGGCTTTGCTGACTATCGAAATGCTCCAGGTTAAAGGAGAACAAAGAGACCTGACAATTAAATGTAATATCTGACCTTAGATTAGATTCTGTACTGGCAAGATAAAGGACATCATTAGTTCAACTGACAAAATTAGATTATGGACAGTAAATTAGATAACAATATGTATCAGTGTAAGTTTATGAAGCTGATAAGTACTATGTAAATACAAAGGAAATATACACTAAAATGTTTAGAGCTAAAGGGCTCAGAACAGATAATTATGTATATACCTATGTAAATACACACATGGAGAGTGGGAGAGAGAGCAGACACGCGCACTTCACAAATAATAAATGGGGTAAAATGTTAACAGTAAATCTGCGTAAAGGATACATGGGTGTTTCTTGTGCGTTTCCTTTTTCTTTGCAAGTTTTTGTAAGTTTGGAATTATTTCTAAAGTAAAAGTTTTTTTAAGAAGTAATAATTACGCTTTACCTATTTCTTTTAGGTTTTTAAGAACCTACAACTATTTATGGAGAACAAGCAGCCTGAAGATGATCTTTTTGACAGACTCAATGTAAGTGGACACAGTGTGCTGGGTTGAAGGGAGTCCCAGCCAAGTCTCACAAGCTCCTAAGAGAAAAAGTTTCCAGGGGGTGACTAGGCTGTCCCTTCAGTCTAAGCCTTTCTTATAACTGTGCCAATTGAGCTGTAGCAATTCTTTGTAACCATCAGAGGCCTGTCCTGTGGCGTCCTATATACTCTTCCTCCCTCTGCACACACTGAATCCGTGGCCAGAAGCAGATACCTCTCTGCTGTAGAACAGCTGCCAAAGCTTGAGGCAGGGGGTAGTTGAACCCTGCCTTTTATCCTCCCCTGGCTCCTACAAAGCCTTCCCTTGGCTGGATGCCCAGCAGCCTCTGCTGGAGACCTAAAACCTGTCCCTGATATCTTAATAGGGAAGGACAAATTTGCTTTATTGGCTTGTTTAAGATAGAAATATTTCATAAGGAGGCATAATGTAACTCTATATGCTGGAATTCTTTTCTGTCTTTTCCTTACTTCCTGCTTGCAATAAACATGACAAGATTGTGACTGCTCTGGCATAAATGACTCCAGGAGGGGCAGGGTGATACAGCTTTTACCTAAATCCCAATTATCTTCTCTCTTGGTTTGTCTCCTCCAGACTGGTATTCTAAATAAGCATCTTCAGGATCTCATGGAGGGCTTGACAGCCAAGGTATTCCGTACATACAACGCCTCTATCACGCTACAGCAACAGCTAAAAGAACTCACAGTCCGTAAGTATTGCTTGTCCAGACAGGGCCCACACTCCTATTAATGGTGTCCAGTGTCCTTGCTTAGCTAAGTCAGTTCTACTTTTTCTGTTTACCATTGTGACTGGAAACTTTCCCTTCAGATCTCTAATAGACAGCCAAGGCTTATTGTATAAACATAGGATCAATGCTGTTTCTCCCACTCCCACCCCAGCTTTCTAGATTAATCTCATAGGATGCTGACCCATGAACTTTCTACCTGCTTTGAAAATGCCTGCATTTTGTGTTTTGTATATGTTATTTTAAAGCTCACAGGGTGAAGATATAGTTGTGTGATGCTCTATTAAATTGGAGAGAGTAAAGTTGTCATGGTTACTAGAAAAATACAGGAGCACGTCCTTTCCTTGAAGTTCTTGTCATTTTTTTCCCCCATAAGAAAATAGGTAATATTCTAAAAACTAGCTACAGAAGGTGTCACCAAGATCCACAAGCTTTTTTTCCTAGAGCCCAGTCACTACTAAATTTCCACTATCCTTTAAATATGTCAAATGGCTTCAGAATATGAGCCAGAAATGTCAGAGGTGGGTGTTGAGGGATCAATCAGTATTTAGGGATGAAGAATGTCACAGTGGTACAAGTAAAATAATTTCTTTGGAGGACATTTATAATTTTTTCTTTTTAAATAATATACTACCTTACAGCTTAAAAATGTAAAACATAAGCTCTCTTTTGTCTCACCCTGTTCTGTAGATTTTTTTCTTGTCCAAATTCCACATTTTCTTCAGCTACATTGGATGGGGAGGGAGGTGGGGAAGGAATGAGGCAAGCAGATGAAGAATCCCTGGCCACAGTCCCTGAAAGGTGTAGATTTTAGTATTACTGACATTCAGAATTTCTCTTACGGGAATTTACTCAGGCTAAGCTTACATATAAACTTCCTGCTGTCTTTACTTATGCTTATTGACTCAAATTTTGACCTTGTACCTTGGGGGAAACTTGAATTGATCATCTGAGTGAGATAAGGGCAGTAAAACCCTGGGGAAGACAACATTGTGTGAATACTCTTGGTATACGAACTGACTCTCTTACTGTCATGTATCTTTCTTTACAGCGGATGAGAACACCCCAGCAAAGATCCTTTCTTATAACCGTGCCAATCGAGCTGTTGCAATTCTTTGTAACCATCAGAGGGCACCACCAAAAACCTTTGAGAAGTCTATGATGAACTTGCAGTCGAAGGTATCTTGTATAAAATAAAGGGAACTGTGTTTGCTGTGGGCAGATCTTCTGAAAATGAGAGGCTTGTATAATCCAGCCTTTTTGGCTGGGATAGCAGGCCAGTTCTGGGTCTACTGTGGAAAAAAGATCCATGGTAAAGATAAACAAATGGAAATATACAGGAATCAGGGTACCCCTTGTTCAGGACATCTTTATTGACACAAATTCTACATTGGCCACTTCCTATTTTGAAAAGCTAACTTTGATGTGCCCTTTAATTGCTAATTATTGTCCTTATTATACATAAGGAAAATGGATATAAAGAGTCTTCACAATTCCTTGCCATAGCCCAGAAATACAACTATTTCCAAATTAGATTTTTTCAAATTAAAAAGATGATGAAACAGTGATATTTATTCTTCCTAATCCTAGCACAACTATTTTTACTTTTACACATTCCACAGGAATCATATTTTTGTATAGTTCATCATCAAACATTTGTTGAATGCTGGCTGTGTGCCAGACAGAGTTGCTGCCCTAGTGAGAAAGACTGATGTGCAAACAAGTAGATGCTGTTTCTCTTCCATGTGCCTCTCTCCCTCCGACTCTGCCTAGTACTGAGCTTTTAAACCACAAGACACTTAACATTTGAAGATGAGCATTTTCGTACTAACAAGGGCTACATAACTAATCCATCCTAATTGGCTAACCCACAGTGAGAATTTGCAGATATTTCACTATAGAACAGATATGTAGGTTTACAAGGGAAATCAATTATTGAAATACAGTTATCAAAATATATTTTAAAGTCTGTGATAGAGAAATAGATGTGCCTCCTTATTAAAGTTTGAGGTGGTTCTGATAACTCCTGTATATTTCAAGGTAGAATGAATATAAATACTTGAAGAGTCAGCAACAATTATAATATGCTATGACAATATCTGTAACATTTTTTTAAGAGACAGGGTCTCACTCTTGCTCAGATTAGTCTTGAACTCCTGAGCTCAAGTGATCCTCCCACCTTGGCCTCCCAGCGAGCTAGGATTACAGGCATGAGCCACCATGCCCAGCCAATATCTGTAACATATATGATTGATAAAGTCATAGATACTATTATGGTTTATTGCCCACATTCATAATTGAAGAAATACTGAATTACAACTAGAGATTGATGACATTACAGATGTAATTTTTTTCCATTTAAGTTCATGGAATTCTATACTCGGACAACTGAAATTTAAAAACTGCTGTGGAATGAGACTACATACACATTTTCAGATCCACAGTGTTTTCAGTCTGTTGAGAGTTCTTTGGGATAAATACCTAGGAGTAGTACGCCTAGGTCAAAAGGCACATACAACCTATACAGTTCATGCTACAGATGCCGCCAGCTGGCTTTTCTGAAGGGATGTATATACCCACAGTGAATGAATATACATCCATAGACCTCTTAAATCCTTGGATCATGTGGTTGGCAAGCAAAGAACCCTACAGACCACCTATCCTAGCAGCTTCTGTTTGCTGCCACTCTGTTAAAGGGTGGTCATCTGGAATTGTTTACTCTCCTCATGTTATTATTCCAAGCCAGAAATAAAAGCATTAATATTCAGGTGCTGTTTACCTAATTCAAGAGACCCCTCCCAGGAGCATGAGGAGGTCTTTTGTTGCTCTCACTCTGGAAACACTGTTTGGGCAGCCTAGGCTGCCTGCCAGACGAGCCCTCCAAGCCCAGGAACCCACTCCTGTGTGCCCACAAAGCAAACACACGCCCCTGTTTGCCAAGTGAATCAATGGAGTCTTTGATGCTTTAAGAGAATTTGACATAGCCTGCCAATTTAGCATTTACAGAAATGGTTAAAAGATTGTGGTTTGCTGCATTTCTAGCCTAAAAAGAATCTGGCTGGTGGTGTCTGTAATACTTTTGTATATATTAAATAGAATCAGTTCCCTCAGTTTGGCTTTGGACAACATAGACGTTGGAAGTAAGCCAAGCCATTCATAGTAAAACATATTTAATGATTCTCTCACAATGGTGGCCTCTGTTTCCAATCTTGGGTTGTGTGAGTGTGTCTAACAAACAATTCTAGGCTCAGTGAGCAGCAGCCCAGTGTGTATGAGTCAAGCGTGTATTTACACTGGAGGTTCTCTTGACCTCAGGTCAGCAAGATGATCGCAGGTCTGGGGTTTTGCCCCCAGCAGTGTGGGCTTTAACCTCATGCTGTTACCCACTGCTGTTGCTAAGTAGGAATCTAAGAACTTAGATTCTCTAGAGGTGCTTTAGAGTTCTAATAAGAAAAGCTGAAAGTGCCATTGTCTCTTCCTTTATGTAATACATAGGGATTCCACAAGATTGGGGGTGGGGGTGAGAAACCCACAGCTAAAAACATTTTCACACCCATTTTGACTGGTAACTTCCTTCCCACCTCAGACTTCCGTCCGTTTTAAAACAATGCCAGAGCCAGGCCATGGTGTGCCATGTATTGGTTTGGGACAAACTGGCTGAGCTCTTTGGCTTCCTGGATACCTTTTAATTGCCATTTTTTAGTCCCTTAGATATTCTCTTCAGTGCATTCTTTTTTTCTTGAGAAGTTGGCACCTCTTTCCCCAAGTACTGGCAGGATCTGAGGAATGAGCTGGGCTTGCTCAGTGTATGCAAAGTGTCCTTCCTCAGCCTCCTAAAGATGAAGACTAAAATCTGGCACAGGGTCTACTTCATAAACAGCTGTCATTTATAGCCCTCCTCCCAGATGTTTAAAGCCAAATTGTTCTCTGAAAGTTTAGCACCCAGATTCCTAGTCCCAGTGGATTCCTTTCCCTAAGCCCTAGGTTATTGCCCTATAAAACTGGCATTTCTTGAAGGATCACTGAAGATCATAAATGAACAACTAGCAGTTGAATTAAGCAGTCACTGTGCATCCCCTCTTTGCCTTCATGAAGCCACGCTTGGTGTTTTTACCTGGCAGACCACTGGAGAGAGACAGCTGCCTGGTGGAGATAATGTCTAGGTTGCACCTTCTCTCGTGGAGCTCTCTTTTCTCTGGCTTATTTTGATCCTAACCTTACTGCTGTTCTTCCCTACCTAGATTGATGCCAAGAAGGAACAGCTAGCAGATGCCCGGAGAGACCTGAAAGGCGCCAAGGCTGATGCCAAGGTCATGAAGGATGCAAAGACCAAGAAGTATGTACCTGGAATTATAGAAAAAGTTGGGGGTTAGTTGAGAGAGAAAAGTGTGTGCAGTATCAGTTGGAGGCCCTGGGGCCCCAGCTTTTCTAGGGTTTCTGAGTGATACCTTTTGGAAATCTCTGCACGTGGGGCTTTTATTGCCCCAGAACAACAGGGTGGGGTTGCAGTATCCACTTATTCAGAGTCCAGGCCTAGTTCTTGATGACTCTGCCATTCTTTAGGGTAGTAGAATCAAAGAAGAAGGCTGTGCAGAGACTGGAAGAACAGTTGATGAAGCTGGAAGTTCTGGCCACAGACCGAGAGGAGAATAAACAAATTGCCTTGGGAACCTCCAAACTCAATTATCTTGACCCTAGGATCACAGTGGCTTGGTAAGTGTTGAGCCCTTTTTGAGGTTCTGTTGCTGCTCAAGAAAGGTAGAGGGGGTTTTAAGAGCATTGTTGGCCTTCATATTGCCGTTCCTAAGATGCACACTTCCAGTCCTCTGGGCAACCTGCTGGCTTCTGCTGTGTACCGTGGCAGGGGTGGGGAACCTGCAGCCTTCTGATTTCAAGATTGTTTTTTTTTAAGCACCAAAGGAGGCAAGAAAAGCTTCATCTTTCTCTATTGCACCCCTTTTAATAAAAGGATTTGTTCTGTAAAATTTGGATTCAGTCAAAAGGCTGTACTTAAGGACCTAGAAGTCCACATGTGGCCTTAAGGCTGCAGGTTCCCCACCTTTGTATGGTCCTAAATGGCCAATGTTGTTACACTGCCTTGGTGTTTATGTTCTATTTTTAAAAGGCAGGTGCAGTCCCTATACCTTACGGTGCTTTAGGACAGGAATAGAAACTCTTAGCCCTTACTGAAGGAAAAATACAAAAGAGCTCATCCATATACACTTTAACAAAACTTGTCAGTGAAATTTTTGTAAGTGAAGGAAGAGAGGAAGGAATGAGATAAAACAAAAATGAGAATGCAAATCTGAGCAACCTATACAAAGAGGTTTTAACAAAGGCAGATAAATTCTCTATTGTGTATTCTCTTTCTCTCTCACACACACAGTGCCATATAACATCCAAAACAAGTGGCTTTTTTAAAGATGTTTAATTTGAGCTGTTAAAGTCTGGGCATAGGTGGAGGTATTATCCCCTGTGGCACCTATTCCACTGAGCCAGAGGTTCCACCCAGCTATTGTGCTCTTTTCTGCTCTTTTTTTGGCCTCCTTTGGTGCTAGAGGTTTGGTTAGCTGTTGAGGAGCAATATAGCACAGTGGTTAAGAGCGTGGAGCCAAACTGTTTGGGTTTAAATTTCACCTCTACCACTTACTAGCTGCATGGGAATACAAGTAAAATACTGAACGTCTCTGCCCCAGTTTTTTCATCTGTACTTTTTCATTTGTACATCTGTAGAAGCACCTACTTTAGAGATCACTGCCAAGGTTGAATGAATTGATCACATAAAGCCCGTAGAACATGCTTGGTACACCAATGATTTACATCCTCACCAGACAGATGGGAAAGAGCAGGTGACACATGTGAGTCTGGGCCATTGCTGAGTTGCACTAATCTCCCATCTTTCTCCCTTGTTTGCAGGTGCAAGAAGTGGGGAGTCCCGATTGAGAAAATTTACAACAAAACCCAGCGGGAAAAATTTGCCTGGGCCATTGACATGGCCGATGAAGACTTTGAGTTTTAGCCAGTCTCAAGGGGCAGGGTTCTGTGAAAAGGAACAGTATGGTTTGGGGAAGATGGATAAACTGAACCTCGCTTGCCCTCGCACTTGAGGGAGAGAGGCAGCAAGTCTTAACAAACCAACATCTTTGCGAAAAGATAAACCTGGAGATATTATAAGGGAGAGCTGAGCCAGTTGTCCTATGGACAACTTATTTAAAAATATTTCAGATATCAAAATTCTAGCTGTATGATTTGTTTTGAATTTTTTTTTTTTTTTTAATTTTCAAGAGGGCAAGTGGATAGGAATTTGTCAGCATTCTGCCAGGCAAATTCACTGTTTCACTGAAGCGTTTGGATTCTCTTAGCTACTGTATGCGAAGTCCGATTATATTGGTGCGTTTTTACAGTTAGGGTTTGCAATAACTTCTATATTTTAATAGAAATGAATTCCTAAGTCCCCTCCCCTCTCCCCCATTTCAGGAATTTAAAATTAAGTAGAACAAAAACCCAGCGCACCTGTTAAAGTCGTCACTCTCTATTGTCATGGGAATCAACTTTCATTAAACTTGAAGCAGTCTGACATCGGCAGTGTTTTGGTTCAGACACCTGTTCACAGAAAAGCATGATGGGAAAATATTTCCTGACTTGAGTGTTCCTTTTTAAATGTGAATTTTTATTTCTTTTTAATTATTTTAAAATATTTAAACCTTTTTCTTGATCTTAAAGATCGTGTAGATTGGGGTTGGGGAGGGATGAAGGGCGAGTGCGTCTAAGGATAATGAAATAATCAGTGACTGAAACCATTTTCCCATCATCCTTTGTTCTGAGCATTCTCTGTACCTTTTAAGATATCCATCTTTTCTTTTATACCCTAGTCTTTCACTTGAAAGATTTTATTGTGTAAAAAGTTCCACAGGTCAGTAAATTTAGAGGAAAATGAGTATTTGGTCCAAAAAAAGGAAAAATAATCAAGATTTTAGGGCTTTTATTTTTTTCTTTTGTAATTGTGTAAAAAATGGAAAAAAACATAAAAAGCAGAATTTTAATGTGAAAACATTTTTTGCTATAATCATTAGTTTTAGAGGCATTGTTAGTTTAGCGTGTGTGCAGAGTCCATTTCCCACATCTTTCCTCAAGTATCTTCTATTTTTATCATGAATTCCCTTTTAATCAACTGTAGGTTATTTAAAATAAATTCCTACAACTTAACGGAAACTTAAGTGTCTGCCTTATTGTTAGCAAGGGCCCCAGGCCAGCAGTTGGAGCTCTGGGACTGGGAGGTAGTATGGGATGTGGTCTACCATTCTGGTCAGGAAGGCTGTGTTCTTCCTCAGGAGCAGATGGGGCAGGGCAGAGCTTGGCCTGGAAGGGTGTGGGTGTGGGTTGTAGGGGATCCAAAGTCCACATCCCTAGATAAAAGACAGGTGCAGAAAGGAAGGAAGGGTGCAGAAATCCACAAGAACAGGTGAGGTGCAAGAACTGTATCTGAGGCTTAGTGTAGGTAATGTTTATTGAGCAGGATGGAGCAGGTATATTTGGGAAGCAGATTTTGGAGAGCTTTCCGTGTATACTGGCCGGAGCAGAGGGCTTCTTTGGGTTTGCTTATGTGGCTAAGTCAGGATGGGGAGAATTAAGGGTACAAAGCCAATCAGAACCCAGAATTGCCTTCCCAGGTGGAATGCTGACTTCTCCCTGCATTGATTGGTTAATTGAGAGAGGGAGTGGTCTTTGACCACTTCCCAGTGCTCTAGGTACCCTAGCTGGCCATGGTCTCTACAAAAATTGTTTCTTTTCTAGGTTACAGCTATCTGGAATTCAGGAGGAAAGGTGAGGTCTCTAGGTCAAATGGAGCAGGGAGCAGGAAGGCCAGAGTGGTCAGAGCCATTCACTTAATGGAAAGGACCTGGGCCCTCAGCTTGCTAGCACAGGCAGGAATCTTCAAGGAGGCAAGCCATCTCCTTAATGGTCTCTGTTCTCTCTGGGGCTGGAGGCAGAGCTGGTACTGGGCTCACAGCAGAAAATCCTAGAGGTCCTTGGCAGCCTGTATTTTTATAGGCCAGTGAGAGAGGCAGCATTCACCCCAGGGAATAAAGGGAGTTATGCAGCCATCACTGCTTTGAAGCAAGAGACTGCAGCAGGTATTTTTGAATTCTGTGGTATTAAGGTAGCTGGACCATTGAATGTAGGAATAGCAACAGAGAGGCTCTTCCAGTACCCAATTAATATACTATGGCTAGTGGGTATGTGATGATTAAGTAGACCTCAGATTTGGGACTTGGGCAGGAACCTTGATCCACAACTAGAAAGCAGGGACAGGAAGCTTTGCAGGCAGAAGACCCTGCTGATGGGCAGGAAGTAGTGCCTACTGCTCTGGCAAGGACCTCCCTTGCAAGGCTTCTGAGGGCAGGTACAGGGCAACTAGATGCTCCTGGTCAAGACCCTGGGAAAAGCATCCCAGGCAGTGGCAAGAGGCTTGAGAGAACAAAGCCAGAGAATGGGAAGCTGATCTAGCCACTGGAGATGAGAGAAGAGGCTGAACAGGTAGGTCGGGGCCAGATGTAAAGGGCCTTGAAGGATGCTTGAACCTAGAGTCAGAAGTAAACCCTACCCCCGGCCTAATGCTGTATGTCTCACTTCCAGTCATGTCCAAGAACAGAGGCCAGATGGGCAGGGTCTGAAAAACTCCCTCCTATCAGGCCCTCCTATGTTGCCTGAGTCCAGCTGTGGGCAAAGGGGAATGTCTTCCATGGGCTACCCACACCAGACATCTGGGTGCTGACTTGGTTCCTCTCTCCCTCACTTGCCCCCGCAACCTGGTCAGCAAGTTCTGTCCTCCCTGCCAAAAGCTGTCAAATTGCCTTATGCCTCCACCACATTAAAAAATGAAAAAAGATGGCCGGGCGCGGTGGCTCAAGCCTGTAATCCTAGCACTCTGGGAGGCCAAGGCGGGTGGATTGCTCAAGGTCAGGAGTTCGAAACCAGCCTGAGCAAGAGTGAGACCCCGTCTCTACTAATAATAGAAACAAATTAATTG